>QKQZ01008549.1:0-18043 GCA_003595255.1 Solenopsis fugax | reverse complement strand
CAAAAAATAGAGTAACGGTGGTCCAAGGTCCACGGATCTCAGGCATTGCCACCAAGCGACCGATTCAGGGCATTAAGCCCCCAAGCGTTGTCGGAAGCTACATCGCTGATCCTTGACGACTCAGAGCACATGCTCTCAGGCAACGTCGTCGAATATATATATACATATATACGCGATTAGAATAACATTACTGTTTGTTCAGAGTGTATGTGTTCTAAAGTGTACAACCAAAATAACATTATAACAGTGTGCGGAATATGACTATGAAATAAACTAAAAGTGAATGAACATAGATCAGACGTTTCAATAAATTCCCAGAGAAATACAATGTGGAGAGTAAAATCGACACATTGATCAATCACGCTGCACTACACTAAAGTAGTACTAGTACACCGCTACACCGCTCCTTTGAGATGGTGTAGCGAAATCACACTGCGTGTATAAAACTTGCATTACACCGAAGCCACGGAAACACATTACACCGAATAAAGTGCACCGCCACCATCCAAGGAAACACGCTACAATAGCTGAGTGTTGCACTAGTGGACGATAGTGCAGCCAGGGAAAAACGCTATCACAAAAAAGTTTTGTTCACACACAATGGTAGTCCTACAGACCCCAACAAAACTTTGCTGCCGTGCCGTTTAAGTTCTAGTTGACCAATAAAGTTGATCAACCATATTAATCGAAAGATGAGATTTTAAACTTTTTTTATTTCCTGGTCTGAATCTCCTATCTCATTCCGTCTTCACACAGCAAGTGTTCGAAACATAATATGGAGACTCTCAGACCCACCTGTTTAAGGATTAATTTTATAAACTATTAACTTTAACTTAATTTAGTTCAAAAAATATATTAACTTACTCAACCTTGGTTAAATCTAATAAAATATCAGAATTCATATATCAAATTAAAAAATATATATGTAGACATATATCTTTTTATATTTTTCAGATTTTATAAGATTTATTCAGAAATTGTAAAAAATATGATATTCTTAAAATTTTGACAATATATCATAATTTATATATATGAAGAGGACTTGGTTAGGTGGTGCGAGAGCATGTGGGTGTGTGTGGAGACAGAGCGAGGTTGAGTATGAGTGTTTGGTATATTAAGAAGAGTTAGGGAAGTAAACAGGCGTGAATTATAGAGGTAGGAAGGTAGAGAAGATGGGTAATTGGAGGCAGAGTTAGGCGAAAAGGAAGATGCGGCGATATTGGAAGATACAGGAGAGATAGGAACGAATAGGTTATGGCGGACAATGAGGCGGGAGAATCCGAGAGGGCCGGTAAGGTAGGAAGGTAACGGAATTAAGTACGGATGGTAAGGAAAGGGAAATAATTTTAGGAGAAAGATTAAAGGAACTTATTGGAGAAGAAGAGGAAGGAAATCTGTTAATAGGGGAAGATTTTAATATAATAATGGGCGAATTAGGCGATAGAGATATAGAGAGAAATAGTTATAGGAAGGATAAGGTGACAGGTAATGCAGGAAGGAATCTGGTAGAATGGTTAATGAAAAGATGGCATATTGTGAATGAGATAATGGAAGGAGATTGGAAGGAATGTATAAAGGTACGGAGGCGGTGAGAAGAGTGAAATTATAGGAAAAAAAGAAATAGTGAAGGAAGAATGTTAAGTAGGATGTAAGATAGAAAGAGAATGAGGTATAGATATAGGTATAGATATAGGCAGGTATTGTGAAAGTAAAATAAATGCTAAGAAAATGAAAAATGTAAAGGTATGGATGAATGTATATCAAATTGTTAATCGAGTATCTTTAACAGCTTGGAACATGCTGGAAGAGACAGAGTGAACTCGGATTACCGGCCATTAGAGTTTATACAGCATATTAGGAGAAAGATTAGAGGAATGTTATGGAGAAGGAGAGGAAAGAAATTTGTTAATAGGTGTAGATTTTAATATAAGAATGGGCGAATTAGGTGGTAGAGATGCAGGGAGAAATAGTTAAAAGAAGGATAAGATGACAGGTGAGGCAGGAAGGAATGTGATAGAACGGTTAATGGAAAAAGGATGGAATACTGTGAATGAGATAATGGAAAGAGATGGAAGGAATGTATGGTACAGAGGTGGTGGGAAGTGATATTATAGGAAAGAAATAGTGAAGGAAGATTGTACCCTTGGTCTCGGCGGCTGGGTACACACTAAAGAAGACAGAGTAAACTCGGATCACCAGTCGTTGAAGTTTATAGAGTATAGAGGATGGAGGAAGAGATACAGGAGAGGACCAAGAAGAAAAAGGAGGAAAAGAAAATAGGAATAATTGTATAGGACAAGGAGACGATAGAGATATATGCAGAAGAGTAGGAGAAAGAATGGAATCGGATCTCTTGCCTTTGGAAATTGAGTTGATAGAGGAGGGAGGAAAGCCGAGGTATGGAAGTACGGAGAAAGAAGAATGTAAGAATACGGGAAAGAAGAATGTAAATTAGGATATGAGATAGAAAGAGGATTAGGCGTAGGCATAGGCGTAGGTATAGAAGTAGGTGTAGATATAGGTATAAGGATAGGTATAGGGAGGCACAGTTAGCACCGGCATGTAAAGGTATGGAGGGATGAATGTATAAGTATCAACTATAAACCAAGTTCCCTTCTTAGCTTTGTATATGCTAATAAAAAAAATGTGCTTATACATTACAGGAAATATGTCACGGTAAGTCATCTTGATATCATGGAAATATCGAAATTCATGCTTAAAATAAAAAAAAATTTATCATTTTGTAGCATTATAATGTAAAAGATATTTTGTTATATAAAAGTTGGGTGAATTTTTAAGTAATAATATATTTTTCAAGAGAGTGAGGAGGGCATTTGAAATTACTACATTAAAAAGTAAAGTGGAATAGAGAGTAGATTAGGCTTACAAGGCCTACCACTATAAAAAAAAGTGCGCCATGCTATCTGCCCTATAACAGGTGGTGTGAAAATGATAGCACTTTATCATTTTCTTAATAATTATTTTTTAAAAAGTTCTGAAAGTTTGTTGCCAAGAAACAGTTTTAAGGGGTGAAATCAGCCCATACATGTAAAGCGATTTTTAGCTTTTTCTGCTATATCTCGAAAACCATTCAAAATATAAAAAAGTTTTATACAAAAGTTTTACAATAAAATTACTTTTTAATGCACTAATTTCAAATGCCCTTCTGACTCTCTTGAAAGATATATTATTACATAAAAATTCACCCAACTTTTATATGACAAAATATCTTTTACGTTATAATGCTACAAAATGATAAATATTTTTTTATTTTAAGCATGAATTTCGATATTTCCATGATATCAAGATGACTTACCATGATATATTTCCTGTAATGTATAAGCACGTTTTTTTATTATAAACAGCAATGAATGTATTTATCATATATTTTATAACTAATTGTAAATCTTGCTATTAATACTAACGTGATAATTAAAGAAAACTAGTGGAATGATTCAACCTCTTGATGTTTATGGATTTAGAATATCGAAAAATTTTGTGAGAATATTTAATGATCGCGTTGTTATTAAATTATGACAAAATGTTCGCAATTATGATATTCTTCAAAAAAATACTGCATACAAAAATATTTCTTGCACCAGGAACATCGTATTATAGCAGGTGCACCACATATGCAGCAGAGTGGTATTTCTTGAATATCCTTTCCAGAGAAACAAAAATCTACTAGATTTTTGAAATGTGGCGGCCGTTCCTCGATGTATCTACTTTTAAACCAGGCATATTTAAAAAGATTATGAAATCGCGAAAGAGATAGTTGTATAATCGTTAAAGATTGTAATTTGATGATATTATTTCTCAAATGTAAATTAATAACATAATTTAATAATATAACGCGAGCATTAAATGTTCTCACAAAATTTTTCCATATTCTAAATCCATAAACATCAAGAGATAAAGAAAATCTTTATAAAAATAGATGGATTTTATCATAAACATCTTTATAAAGATATACGGATTTTAACTATACCAAAGAAAACTGCGGGAATGGTTCAATCTCTTGATGTTTATGGATTTAGAATATCGAACAATTTGAGAACATTTAATGATCGCATTATGTTATTATATTATGATATTAATTTACATTTAAGAAATAATATCATAAAATTACAATCTTGAATGATTAGGTACACAACTATCTCTTCCGCAATTTCATAATCTTTTTAAATATGTCTGGTTTAAAAGTGGATACATCGAGGAATGGCCGCCACATTTCAAAAATTCAGTATTTTTGTTTCTCTGAAAAGAATATTCAAGAAATACTACTCTGCTCCATATGTGATGCACCTGCTATAATACGATGTTCCTGGCGCAAGAAATATTTTTGTCTGCAGCATTTTTTTGAAGAATATCATAATGAACATTTTGTCATATAATCATCACGTTAGTATTAATAGCAAGATTTATAATTAGTTTTAAAACATATAATAAATACATTCAGTGCTGTTTATAATAAAAAATGTGCTTATACATTACAGGAAATATATAGCACGGTAAGTCATCTTGATATCATGGGAAATATGGAAATTTATGCAGATTTAAAATTTAAAAAATGTATTATTTTGTAGCATTTTAATTATAAAAGATATTTTATCATATAAAAGTTGGTTGAATTTTTATGTAATAATAATACATCTTTCGAGAAAGTGAGGACGGTATTTGGAATTCGTGCATTAAAAAATAGAGTGGAATAGAGACCCTAGTAGCATTTTCTGTAGACTAGAATCTGCGAGTATCTGCGAGCAGTTAAATGCAGCAAAATTGAATCAGATGTGCAAAAAAGTATTCTCAATATGGTCCTGCTGACAGTCAGCTGACAGTCTGTCAGCAAGATTCATGCAATGTACATGCAAATGAACTGTTTGCAGATACTTGCTACAGAAATCGAAATTATTGTAATTGAAGCAGATTCTTCCCCTAACAGCAGTCTTTAAACAGAATGCTGTAATTTTTGCAGCAGATACGTGCAAGGTTCTTGCAAGAATCTGCCTTACAGAATCTTTCGGAGGACTTGAACAGAATGAAGAAGTAGATCATAACGTCCTGCTAGCAGAATTTGTCAAAATCCGCTGTAAGATTTGCAGCAGTCTTGCAGCAAATTGCTACTAGGGGAGTGGATTAGGCTTACGGGGGAAACCACTATTAAAAAAAGCGCGCCATGCTGTCTATCCTATGACAGGTGGTGTGGAAATGATAGCACTTAATCATTTTCTTAATAATCATTTTTTTTAAAAGTTCTGAAAGTTTGTTGCCAAGAAACGGTTTTAAGGAGTAAAATCAGCCCTTATGTGTAAAGCGACTTTTAACTTTTTTCGCTATATTTCGAAATCATTCAAAATATAAAAAAATGTTTTATACAAAAGTTTTACAATAAAATTACTTCTAAATTACTGCCTTAATAGACTCGACAATTACATAAAGGTACACAAAGATCAAACTGAACATGTATATAAAAATATTGGGTCGGAAAAGTCATGACGTATTTTTTCAATGTTTTTCAAAGGTCATTTTCTTACATAAAGAACAAAGATCAATCAATGATATTGCCCATTCTGTTCGATAGCCTTTTGCCATCTTTCAGTAAGCTTCATAATTCCTCGTTCATAGAAGGACCTTTTTTTATCGGCGAAAAATTGAACAAGGTGCTGATTTACATCCTCATCTGAATTGAACGTTATACCACGCAAGGTGTTTTGAAGAGAGCGAAACAAATGGAAGTCTGACGGCGCAAGGTCAAGCGAGTATGATGGGTGTGGCATCACATCTCATCCAAGCTCCAATAATTTTTGACGGGTGATCAAACTTATGTGTGGTCCGCGTTGTCGTGATGGAACACAACTCTTTTACGATTAACGAGTTCTGAACATTTCTGGACGATGGATTAGTTCAAACTGTCCAATTGCTGACAGTACACATTCGAATTAATTGTTTGGAAAAAATTTTTGAAAAAAAAATTTTTTTGAAAAAAAAAAATTTTTTTTTAAACCATCGTTCTTGTACAGCATTGTCACCGTAAATGCAACTTTTCACAAGCTTGATGCGCGTTCTTCCCTTTACAGAAGTAAAACAGTAATATATGACGAAAATGCACAGTTTAGTCTTTCATTTTCAACTTGTTATAAACTCTTCAAAACTTAACCAAATCGCTCAAATTTTTTTTTAAATGAAGCTAGAACTGTTAGCTGTCAAATGACATAGCAATAACAGATGTGAACAGACTCTAGTATTTCCAATATGATCTAGCGCCATCTATGCGCAAAAATGCGTCATGACTTTTCCGACAACCCAATAACATAGTTTATAAAATTGAGTGCAATAATTGTGATGCTACTTATGTAGGGCAAACAAAAAGGCATCTGAAAACCAGAATTAACGAGCACATGAACAATAAGAAATTGGATGAGTCGAGACATTCGGTCATAACATAACAATATGATGGAATATAGCAATTCTTTTAACTGGCAAGAAGTAAAAATCTTAGATTCTGAGCCAAATTACAGTAAGAAACTCATTTCAGAGATGCTGTATATCAAAGAACAAGAAAATGGAATTAACTCGCAAAAGGACGCTGAATTTTTCGACGACTCCTATTATTGTTTACTTGGCGTACTGGTAAATAAGCCTAAGTAAGATCGTCTATTTTCAATTTATCTCAGTCGAGCAAAGTACGTGAGCGAAGTAACAAGTCTCATACAGTTCTGACACGTCTCTTTCAATCTGGGGAACCGAATATCATAAGTTAGTATTGCCAAAATTGTTTTAAATAGTTTCATAATTTTCAGACACTCGCTTATTTTTAAATATACTATTTTAACCTCCATATTTAAAGAAAAGGAAGTATTTACTTTTCACAAATTTAAATGGGTCGACTACACTCTTTCTCGCTTCGCAACGAGGAACCGGTTTCATCTATTTTGACAATTTCATTCGGGGGTTGCTGACATGGAGGACTTTTGTTTCATCTTCTTTTTGACGCTAAATTTACATATTGACTTATTCGGTTTTATTATTAATACTATATGTGATATTTTTTGTGTCAAACTTGTGATATGGCTTATTACGTTTTATATTCAATTTATTATTTATTTTACTTTACTTTAATTATATCTTTCATATCGATTATGTAATTTATTATTTAATTTACTTTACTTTAGTTACACCTTTTATATCGATTATGTCATTTGAATATTGTAGAGGCAAATTCAAAAGTTGTTACAAGAATTGAACTTCATTGGTCAAGTCTGTTCAACTTTATATTAATTATAATAATGTAGAGGTAAATTTGAAAATTGTTTAAATTTTGGCTTAGGATGGTTAAGTGAAACCGAAACGTCCCTGTAATTGAATAAACTATTAATTATACAATAATTAAAACATTAATACAAATAACATCGGTTGTCTGCTCGATATTTTGACCTTTTCTTATTATGGTATTGCTTGTGCGAGGTCGAGCTAGATATTGATATTATTTCTAAATTACTTCTATTTATTCATGTCAGTAATATTTTTTAAAAATAATTATTTAAACAATTTTTTTTATTTTAAAAAATAATTATTTTAAAAAAATGTTTTTGACGGGAATGAATAGAGGTAATTTTATTGTAAAACCTTTATATAAAATATTTTTTAATATCTCGAATAGTTTTCGAGATGTATCGGAAGAAACTGAAAACCGCGTTACATAAGGAATGATTTCAGCCCTTCAAACCGTTTTTTGGCAACAATTGATATTTTCTAAAATCATCTAATTATGTTACCTAAATGTATATAAAATTTCATTTAAATCGGAATATGACACCCCGTGAGGTTTTCTTGTAAGATCAAAGCAGTGCATGGCACCTTCGACAAATACCTTAAGATTTCAATTTTTCGTAATTAAAAATCCACACAGGATTATTACATTTTTCAACTGCTTTAAGGCTCCTGTCTACTCGCCGCGGCCATATTGACGTCAGAAACGTGAAATTGCGTGAAATGACACGTAATTTTGTCCGATGTTCCATTTATAAATAAAGCCAATTTGGATAAAACAGACTAATCAGATGGCTTTAAAACACTTATAAAAATGGGTCTCGACTATCCTTTTTCCGCCTTACAGTCAGTAAAGGGTCGTAAAGTCAAGTCTATTCAGGTAGGAAAACATGCGGTTTGATAGCTACTGAAAAGAGGGAGATATATGCTTTTACGTACAAAATTCGAAGATGTCTTTAGTCATGACCCATTTTTACGAACTTAATAAATACGAGATAAGTCACATTTTCACAATTAAGAAACTTAATAATGGCATGGCGGACAAAATTTTGTCGTCAACACGTCACTTTTCATTGTCTATTAGTTCTAATTTTGTCCGCGACGGAATGTCGCTATCGTCAACGCGGAGTTCTCGGCTGAGGCGGCAGGAGCCTCAACGATGGTAAAATGATGATGACGTTTTCAAAGTGAACCTTCGTTGGGCCACAAAATAAAAGTAAATTAAGTATTTTGACAATATATGAAATATTATACTAGTGTGGATATTTGTGTCTAATAGTTTATATTGATCTAAATATCCTTATTTGAATATTTTAGATCTTATGTTAGTATGAAAAAATCTGAAAAATATTAAGGTTTTTCACATTATTTTTTTAATATTTCTGAAAAGTGTTTCAATTCGTAAAAAAAAGATCTGAAGAATTTTCTAAAAGTTATAAAATTTGTATAGAAATTTTGAAAAATTATATGAAGAATTCTAAGAAAAATTTTCAACAGGATAGTTATTAAAAAAAAACATAATTTCTAAAGATTTCTCATATAGGTAGCCTTAAAAGGAATGTTTGAACAAGCTAATCAGCTCGTTAAATTTTGGAAACTGAGCAAAACCGACGCTATAATTTGGATTGTAACGTTTCTCGTCGTGATACTGATAAGCATCGACATCGGATTGCTGGTAGGATTGCTCGTGTCACTAGTCACGATTCTACTACAAATTATTCGGCCTTACACATGTTTGCTGGGTCACATACCACATACAGATCTGTACTTGGATACGGGTAGATACAAAGCGGTAAGACTTACCAAATAAGTCAGAAAATCACGAGTATTGTGTTTACTAAAAAAAAAGTGGTCGAATTTTATTCCAAGCTGGCATATAAAATTTGCATGATCTCTTATAGTTTCTTACAGTTATCGTAGAATCATATGGTGATGGTATCTGTTTGCTATTAAAGTATGAGTGAAAATGAGTGAAAACCTTGAAGATTTGCCATTTATAATCTCCCAACTTTTTCCAAACACACCCAGCATATTTAAAATTGCACAAATCTGTGTTGCTTATTTACTAGCAACTTGCCTTAGAGTAACTCCGATATTTACGGTATTTGCGAAGATTTATACCGCAGAAGTCAGAAAAAATAAGAGTCCCTGGCGGAAAAAAATTGTACAAAATTCTAGAAAAAATAAAAATAGTACGAAAAATTACAAAAAATAATTGTTATAATCTATGAAATTCTACTTCTAGAATTTCATATATAAAATTATATTTAATTAATTAATTAATACATAAAATATATATATTTTATATAATATATTTTCTTGAGAAACGCTACAACACTAAAAATGTTTATAAATGTTGCAAATCTCTATCATAAAAACGATGCTTTTTGGAAATAAATTTTTTCAATTAGAATGGTACAATCGTGATATATATTTTTATAATTATGTATTTTTTCTCCATATAATGTAATAAAAAAAAGGAAAAAGAACGAAAAAATTTTATTCATCGGTCGGACTCGAATCGACGCGTGACATCCTATGGAACCGTATTTCAGCACTTTAATCGTTGACAGAGTTTATGGTTTATTACAATAATAATATATATGCATTTGGAGGTTATATATTTAATTACTCGTTATTCAGCTTCTAAGGCTTATTAGAAAAAAACAACTATAAAAGTATTCACTTAATAAATTTCTTTAACATCGCTGTAATTTTATCAACATCGATGAAGAGCAGGGAGTAGTCTCTCGTTGTCAGTATCCCTGATAAAAATTTCCGATAGAAAAAATTCTATCGTTTTGAATATGGATTTTGGTTCGTGAATTCACTAATGTGAATCGTTTTCTATCAGAAAACGATAGAAAATGATTCATATTAGTGAAATTTCTGATAGAAAATGATAGAATAAAATTTCTATCGTTTTGAATATGGATTTTGGATCATAAATTCACAAAAATGAATTATTTTTTATCGTTTTCTATCAAAATTTTTTACCAGGGATGGTTTCGTTTACATCAACAGTAAAAGCTAAAATTACTATATAGTATTAGTAATATCATAAAGACACATAACAGAGTGGTTTCGTGTGAATTATTCTCACTCCTCCTACCAATATTTTTTTTATTTCTGCGGCGTAAATACCGGAATTACTACTCTTTCATTTTATTATACATATTTTAATGTTTCTTAATTATGCATTTGTAAAGAAAGGTTAATTAAGTTTTGAATATTATATTTGAAAAAGTACTAAAAAAATAATACGAACTAAATAACACATAATAATCTCCCAGATAGCACAACTGATCCATTTGAATCCAAAAAGAATTCACTTCTTTCTTTCTTTTTAAGCAATAAAGGTATCTTATTGCGAGTAGAATATACAGTTTATTTCTTTTGCCACGGCAAGTACATTCTCTTGCAATTTCTCAAGAAAGATAATCATAATAGTTTTAAAGCGATTTCGTTATTCTGTTTAATCCAAATTCTCTTCATTTATAAATGTCATGGCGAAAACTTTATGAATGATTTCTTGCTTATGTTACAACTTCAATATGGCTGTGGCGAGTAGTCAGGAGCCTTAAAAATTTTTAAACTCAATTTTAAATTTTGAAAATTTACAGCATGTGTACATTTTAGAAATATTTCTGTTGCAAAATTTCATATGACATTTTGCAGAATTCTTTTGTAGAAGTGTTGCACATGAAATGTGAAATATTTAAACTTTTCTGAAAACTTTCCAACAATCGATGCTGTATAAGTACATATATAGATGCTATATTTATTGCTAATTGGTTATCAATATTTTACATTATAGAAAAAAGAAATAAGTTTATGGGAAAGAGATAGAATTTAAATTTAAAAATAAAATTCCATGATTTTCAAGGATAAAAAAGAAATCGAAAAAAAATCACACAGCAAAAAGAAATTTATAGGAATCTCGTCAAGATATCCTGCTGGAATATTGCAATATCTCAAAGATATTCTAAAAAGATCTGTACATACGAAAGATATTAATAGGATATACTAATGTGCGCACTTAACAATTAAGACATAGTGATATCACAAGTTTAAGTGAAATATATTTTATTCCTGAAATATATGTAATTTTATTGCTGCTAATCTAACATCTTTGATGTATATCGTAGATATATATTACGATACAGAGTAAGGATTTCGGTGTTTTTCCCCACTCCGCGCGTCACGAAAAGCAAGGTCGACTACGCCGATAGTGGAGTAAGTCTAGCGTAGCAAACAGGATAGCATCGCGTGCGACCCTGCTTCTCGTGGCGCTCGGAATGGAAGAAAATGCTACCGAGGCTGCATATCAATTAATTGATATGCATATGAAACGATCAGTAAAACTAAGCATTGGTATTATTGCATCTAAAATAACAATAAAATAAAATTATACAAAATAAATTATATTAAAATTTGAAAACTATTTGTTGTTTATTACTAAAATAATTTGTAATACAAAAACAATTGTATTATTTTTTATTACTGAAAATATTTCATTTTATAATAAATATTTTTAACCTTTTCATGTTTGTATAATATTATATTCAATATTTTTAAAAAATGTTATAAAAATTTGTTTGCAAGAATTTTTTATATTACAAAACCTGTTTTTTTTTAATTTCATAATTATTTAAATATGAAAATATTGTAATTATGCATACTAAGGGACACCGCGCCGATGACCTTGATCTTAACATATGTTACAGAGGCAAGGGTACTAAACAACTTTTCCTAATAAATTAATCGACAGTCTCATATAGTTCTTGAGCTATATTTACTTTGGTATTAGTGCAACTCTATAATGTATAAATACAAAAACTGATTTTATTATTTATACATTATAGGGGATGTTGCACCAATGATCTTGACCTTGACATATGTATCATCACCCTGAGTGACTTTCAAAAAAATTAAGCGCTCGTTGTTCATTAAAAAGTTATTAATAAATAAAGTTGACAATGTAAATGTGTATTTCATAGCAAAGTAAGGTTTACTTGAAGGGTCTGTAGTGTGAACTCCGTCCTTCGCCTAAGCATTTACTTTCGACGCAAAGCAACGATTTTTAATAGATATATTCATTTATCATTGAAATCACAAATTATGCATTTACAGGAGGAAGAAGGGTAGAGTGGACCTCGCTTCGCGTAGAAAGTCGCAAACCTATGTGGAACATTACAATCATAAACCTATCTATCATATATAGGGAGGCATATAATGAAAATTATGAAATTTTGAAAATGAATTTCATGTAAATATAACTCGAAAACGAGACCGCCGATTAATTTATAAAGAAAAATTGATCAGTACCCTTGTTTAACATATGTCAAGATCAAGATCATCCGCGTGTTGTTCCTGTCCTTAATGCACAATTACTGAAAATATTATAAATTAGAAAATTTAATCATTCTAGGTATACCGATCGTTGTAATTATTTATTATCAAAATACCATCGAACGGTATTTCATTCAATGTTTTTCAGTGAAGTGTTAACAATAACCTAACCTAACTCTTACATAGTGTAATATAAGATTTGGATATCAAAAAATGCCAAATGTGTCGTATTTATTACATATAATATCCTCTTGTACCGAAAAAGAATGTCCAATGTCCAAGACTAGACGTCCGATGGACATCTATTGGACGCCCATGTGCTAACTGGGTACACAAGTATTTTATAATTAGTGAAAAAGCGTGCTTGCGATTGCTGACGTAATCTGCTTTGCATTTAATTCTCTTTATTAACATTACTGATATAGTCCTCATTATTTAATCAGGAGCGCTGGTGCCAAATCGAAGGTAAAGATGCAAGAATAGTATGTAATTACGTAAGATCGAACCTGTACGTACGTATTTAATCTACATACATACAAACAAGCTAAATATTGCATTTATAACAAATACGTCTTCCACGCTTTCTTACTGAAAACGTCGTTTTACTTTTATTCTCCATATGCTGAAAAAAGATAGAACAATTGTTTTCAATACAAAAGCGTGCAAGACAAAGTAGCCACCCAGATAGCCAAATAATTGCTAGTTGTCAGCAACTTGCCACAAATATTCTCATAGTTGTCAGCAAAATAACAGAAGGAAGTATCCTCTTATCAGTACGTTCTTGCCAGCAACAGTTTCTAAAATATAATACCGGCAAGTTCCCAACAACTTATCGGCATTATACTTATCATAATGGGAATTATTGCTCACATGTTGCTGTCATGTTGCTCACAGATTGCTATAAACAGTTTTCAAAATATAATAATGGCAAATTCTAAACAACTTATTTGCAATATATTTATCACAGATTGACTTCAATAATTATTCTACATTTGCTCGACAATAAAATTCAGCATATTGATACTGAATTGACTAAAGTATTTTTATAAATAGATGATGGTGAAATGAATTGCCTTCTAAAGTATTTTTGTTGCATTAAATAAAAGGCAACGTAATAGCAATTAACGAGCAATTTAATCTGTGCAATGATTTGTTTTAGATTGCGTTATCACGTTTTGCTATTTGGGCATAATTTAATGTACATGCCACAGGTTCTTGCGTAATCAAAGAGAATTGCATGCAAAGCAGATTGCGTTAGCAAGCACGTTTTTTCACTACGCTGTTTCCTCTCTGGTACGCCCAACCACTATGAGTGATAAGTAGCTCCAGTATTTATATTCCCTAACAGCATATGGTATGATATTGTACGAATTATATGATTTGTAAGATATCATGATATCGCACGTATATTCATACAACATTTGTACGATATCATATGCTGTTAGGGATTCAATCCACAATGCCGAACAGATAAATGAGAAGAAGTTACGTGTTTTCAGTGCACAACACTGATTACACTCCCTCAATAAATTCTTGTCTCTAACTGTTATTTCACGCGCGTGCGCGCGTGTGTATAATCTAATGTATGTTATGTAAATTACTTAAAATTTCCTTAAAAAGTGCCCGTGTATCTATTTACTATTCTATAAATCGTATATAAATAAGATATCTTAGAGACGTCTGAAAGATATCCTGTACCTGTTTCGGACATCTTTAGGATGTCTCTAAGATGTATTGAACATATTCACTTTTTTAGGATAAGATATTTCCTGAATATCTTTATACGGAAATATTTTTATAATTTACTCAATACCAATAATATTTTAAGGAAATTGAGATATATTTTGTATATCCGCGATGAGATTCCAGTATATTCTACAGATCTCCATTGCTGTGAGATACAATCATAACAAGATTTTAGTGCTGAAGATAATATTTCTTGTGTGATTTCATTTGTTAATTCTTTTGTCAATTCGTCAGAACTGTGCGTCGTTATTTTTGGTTTCAAACACAGCTCTTAAATTGAATTTAAAAAATAATCAGAATTAAATTAACAATCAATTTAATATAGAAAATATGAAGAATCTGTTGCAAAAAATATTATCTTAACCAAGATTTGAAAATGCATCCATGGAATGTAGGAATCCAGGTACAAACCACGACTGGAGGGTGATTTTAGAGATGCTGTTAGTATCAATATTCTTATGTTCGAACTCGACGTTCTGTTTTATGTATGATACATCACTTATCCTTATAATTCACTAAATATTAAACAAGGATAAATGATGCATCATACGCATCAAGCGTGAAACAGAATGCACCATAGTACTCGCGCACATACTCGTAGTACCTCATACAGCATACAATATTATGAAATATTTCCAGAAAATATTTCTTAATCTTTCCAAAAAAATATTATGGGAAATGTTTTAAAAAGATTTTAACAATATTTTGAAAAGGTTTTAAAAATAAAAATAGTAACATTTTTAAAAACGTTTTAAAAATCATTTTAGAAATATTTTCAAAAATATTTTTTTATACCACCCAAACAATATTTTAAAAAGATTTTGAAAAGGTTTCTATCAATTATTTCCAGAATATTTATGAAAATATTTTTTTGGCAGGATCTAGCAGACATGGAAATATTTTTAAAATATTTTGTGCTGTATAGAACATATGCACGCAGGAGGAAAGAAAAGTAATTTTTAAAAAGGAACAACTTTAATAACACGAAATTACAAATAAACGGTTCGGTACATAAAACACGAATTGTTAGCTCCAAAGCCAGAACATTTCGTTGTCAACGAATACTCTTCTTTTGTCCGGTATTGATTTTCTGCAGCTAACTGATTTAAAGTCCGGCTGACATCGCCAAAACATTGCAAAGGCTCAGCGGCGCAACAGTATTATTAAATTGATTATTAATTTAACTGTGATATTATTTTTCTGGTTCAATTTATAAAGAAATATGTTTGAAACTGAAAGTAAAGATGCATAGTTCGAAAGAATTAGAAATTGTATTTAAAATTACACAAGAAACATTATTTTCAGCATTAAGCTCTTGCTATGACCGTATACTGGCCCCTTCTCGATTTAAATTGTATTATACAAATCGCGACCTTATTCTAAATATTAGTTAAAAATGAAATTCCCTGAAAAGTCCAGATCTTCTTGGTTTTCTGCGGTAGTAAACATCCTGACGAACTATTAATCAGTTTTTATATTAATTCTCATTTTCAGGCAATGGAAATACGTGGAGTAAAAATATTTCACTATTGCGGGAGTTTGAATTTCGCCAATAATAGTTATTTCAAGTCCATCGTGTATAGACTCGTCGGAGTGTGCCCGCAAAAAGTTATCAAGCATAGAAAAAAATTAGCCGAGGAGGGTCGCTTCTTGGACGAAAAGAATTCCAGAGAGATGTGCGAATTGCAGTGTATAATAATGGATATGAGCGCATTGAGTTACATCGATCCTAGTAGCGTTCAGGTATTGCATACGATCGTAGAGGAGTTCGCGCGGGTAAATATTGACTTTTGTTTCGTCAATTGTCCTAGTCCTATTTTCGAAACAATCAAGAAATGTGATTTGTATGTATATGGAATAATGTCGTTGAAAATCTTTGCGACTATACAAGATGCCATCACTTATTTTCAAAATGAAATAGCCCCAAGATAATAAAAAGAATAGTTTTCTATTATACTGTGTAATAAGATATATGTACAAAGTGTCCCGAATTTAAATGTCGAAACTTCAGGAACATGTGGGGATTGATAACTTGTATAAGAAAAAAAGTTCTTTAGAGATTAGCTCATTTTTGTTTTATTTTGAAAGAAAATCACAAAAAATTCCTTTTTTTCCACTTGTTTATTTACATTTATTCGAGAATTCGACGTATTTTTAATGCGCTAGTAATTTCATTTCGAACGTTTAAAACAGCGAGAAGTTCTGTTGGGACTCAAAAACTTCTGTTTTCTTTTAATTTTTTTGATTTGCTCGCATGTGCCACTCAGTTAATCACGAAGTAAGCATCCTCCCAGATAACCAGAATGAGAACAAAATGTTGACATTTTGCTGTCACGCATGCCACATTCAATTTTAGCAATCTAATGCCAAGGTGCTTCCACAAACTGTCTGTTGTTTTGCAGTCATGTAAAGTCTTCATTGTAAGTCAGCAAATTGACAGCAAATTGTCGACAGCAATGTGTGCGCTACTTTCAACGGACGGTTTGCTATCATTATGACAACAAATCGTTGTTATGCATGATATCAGCACATGAGGCCAACTTGTCTGCTTCAATAAAGGCATTTTGTTATTATTTTTACGCCATCTATGATAACATAATGTTACAGCAATGACACCAAATACAGATCGAAGAATCTGTTTCCAAGAACAAAAAAAATTTTTTTTACAGATTTTATTATTCTTGTGATGTCTTGGGGTGATTAATAGGTACAATGTAATAAACGAACTATATTTATTAATATGAGAATGCCAAAGGAATATGAGACGCAGGACGGTTACGAACGTTAGAACAAAAAGATATTCCTGAAGAAAGGGAACACAATGGTGCCAACTGCTAAATAGGAACTAACTAAAATAACTATAATAAAATTACTAGCGCATAATATCACATTCCTCCCCAACTAAATATAAAAAAACTTAAATGTTTAATACATCTTATAAATTGAGTTTTTGAACCGGCTTAATAATTCTCTTAGGCTTAACGTTAATATCCCTCTTCCTTTCCTTCGGACTTTCACATACATTATCCTTCTTTTCCAGCTCTTGTACCACTTCTAACTCTTTTAAATCCGATTTCTTATAATTTTTGTTACTTCTACTCATACAATCTTCCTCTTCACTATAAAATTTTCCTGCTTCAATAATCTGCTCTACGTGTCTTTTCCATATCAACTCTTCTGAGTCTAAAGTTTTACATAAATATGTTCTATTTCCAATCTTATTTTTAATAATCGCCTTACGCCACGTTGGTTTTGTTGGAATCTTATAATCTCTAACATAAACTATATCTCCTGGCTTTAATAAAATTTCCCGATTTCCTTTAAAATACTGTGCTTGTTTTTCCTTAGCCTTCTCTCTTTCAGGCCTATTTAACAAACTTTNAGTTCTGATTTCACGCCCAAACATTAATTTTGATGGACTCTCCCCTACGCTAGTATGTGGCGCATTTCTATACGAAGCTAAATATCTATTTATTAATGTGGTTGTACTTAACGACGCATTTCGCTTATCCGCTAACGCTTTTGACAAACCTTTCTTAAAAGAACCTACCGCATTTTCCGCTAAACCATTAGTCGATGGGTGAACGGCGCTGACGTTCTATGCTTAATGCCATTATTTTTACAAAAATTCTCAAATTCTTCTGAAACAAATTGTCTGCCGTTATCTGAGAAAATC
>QKQZ01008547.1:0-15743 GCA_003595255.1 Solenopsis fugax | reverse complement strand
ATTTATTGCGAAAAATATCACCTCAGCCAGGGATCGAACCTGGAACCTCCCGGATCTCCGGTCATACTATATTTAGTAACTATCACTATAAAATTCATTTGATCACTATTCAACCAAATGGTTGATTTTACCAAACATTTCTCTCAGTGTAGAAACAATCATAATTATCATTGCACGGAAAGAACAATTTTTGCTAAAATAAAGATCTGAAAATAATTGTGTTGAACCATTTAAAAAATTGTATCGGATGTTTAACTTGGTTGCTAGAATGTCAAAACTGTTTGCAGTAATGTTATCATGCTTGGGCGTCGTACATAATTATTTTGATGATTCAATATGAAATTATTTTCTGATCTGTATCTAGATAAATTTTTAGATGCGGCAGTAAAATTGTTCTTTCCGTGTGGGAAGAAAATATTATATTCTTAAATGGAAAAATTTTTAAAGCTATAGAATAAAATGCTCTTAGTGCTATCTCATTAATTTTCTCAGACAGATTTAGATTAGACAATGAAAATTTGTGGTAAATAATATTCTTTATTTTAAGAAATCAAATTGGAATCATGTAGTTAAACATAAATGATTTCAAATGATTTCAAAATCATTTGAAATCATACACTGAGAGAAAAAATTATTAAATTTTAATAAATATTTGTTTGAATAGTTGCATTGAAATATTTACTCAATAAAAAAATAATTAAATTAAATTAGTAGTTCTTGCACTAAATAAATATTTACATTTAGTAAATATTTTATTGCAACTATTCGAACAAATATTTATTTAAATTTAGTAATTTTTTCTCTCATTGTACGAAATCACTTCAAATTTATAAAAAATAGAAATCTTTAAAATCACAAGAAATCGGAAATCAGTCAAATACCCTATTCGTGAGTGAGTAACCTCTTGATAAGAATTATAGGCCTCATCTTAATATAACTTTATTTTTATATTGCACAAGGTTATAATAAGATTGAGTACATCAAGAATATTTTTAGCCTTGTTATTAGAAATCTTTTCTGAGAGGGTAGTACCGTGAATGAAAGAGTCGCTACGATCGTCCGCGGAATAACTTCGAAGCTATAATCAATTTCTAAAGATGCAAATATTCTGAAAATGATAGATGTAGGACAAAAAGAAACATTTCCTCATATTTAACGCCTTAGAATTTATCGCGCCCTGACGAATGTTCCTTTTCTCATATATCAACTCTTCTTTCTGCGAGAACTAGTCTTCTGTATTCCCGATTCGTTTTAATTCAACGACGGAAGCAAAATGAAGATGGAAGATCGTTTCGCATGTGTGATAAAGATCTCTCGAGGCGCAGTTCATCGACGGCGGTGCAACTAGCGATAACTCGATGTCGCATAACTCCGCCGCTGCTACGATACCGTGATACACGTATCAAACGTATAAATAACCGACATGCAGGAGGATAATTAATACGCGAGTACGCGAATGCGCGAGTACGAGCACGCGAGTGCAGATCGTAAAAGGTAAAATGGTAGGAGGAGTTCGAGGCGAGCTGGATGCTGGGATATAAAATAACTTGGCATAATCGTCACGGAGCGGAGAGCCGGTGTAACCACTAGCACGTAGATAAAAGGCCCACGTGTATGTACGTGTGCGTGCGCGCGTCGTCGCGAGCGTGTATTACCGCGCGCGGGCGAAAGAATTCGCTCGTGCCGGTGCCACGTCCTTGCGTTTCCTCTCGAATGGAGGAACGCCACTCCTCTCTCGTACACACTCCACGATTACGTTCACTTTCTACCCTTGCCGCGAGAATACGTACGTACGCTCGTATGTATGTATGTATATAGCGCCGGCACCGGCTTCGATGCTTTCCAACGAACCCGCCTTTTATTCCGGTTGCACTCGACGCGGCGGCCGCGGCGGAGACGCTCGCGGAAAAGAGGAGAGCCCAAGATGCAATCGCGGGCGCTGTGATCTTTCGAACGTTCGTTCGCACGGGGCGTAGGATATTCTTCCTGTTTCCTCGTCATTCGGCGCGTTTTACGATGTACAACCGATATCTCAAGCGACGGTAAGTGAGAACGCGGCTCGTTACGCGTGATCCGCAAGTCGATCTCAGCGAGGATGACGAGGCGTTTAATAACGAGGCGCTGTGATAATTTTCCCAAACCGACGACGTATGTCGGAAATGAACGTGTATAGATGACGAGATCTCCGAAAGTGGCGTCTTTCTCGCGACTATATCCGGATATCCGGCGCGCAACTGTCCGACGAACTTTCATTCTGACGAGCACGATGAAAAAAAGTCTGGTTATAATTACCAAATGTATAATGAAATAGTATCAATTAAATATTTTGTCAATGTAACGAAAAATAATTTTATTTTACTAAATGTTTAGTAAGTATTATCAAATCTGGTATAAGTTACTAAATATTTAGAAAAGTAAAATTATTTTTGGTTACATTGACCAAATATTTAATTGATACTATTTCACTATACATTTGGTAGTTATAACGAATCTTTTTTTTTTCAGTGAGGGGAGAATCTTTCCGAGAGTATCCACGACACTCCGCGAGTTATTGCACAAAAGTGGCGATAAAATTCTTCGTTCTAAAGCTTCAATTGTTTCCGAAATAATATGCACTGAAAAAAGAATTTGGTAATAGCTACTACACTGAGAGAAATGTTTGGTAAAATTAACTAACGTTTGGTTGAACAGTGGTCAAATGAATTTTATAGTTATGTATAATTACTAAATATATAGTTGTTTTGACCAAACAATTTGTAGCCTTATCCAAATAATTATTTTTAGACAACAAATTACAAAAAGTTTTGTTAAGTGTAACTAAGTTTTTAATACCAGTCACTACAAAATTCATTTGGTCACTATTCAACCAAACGTTAATAGATCTTACCAAATGATTTCTCTCAGTGTAAATGTTCAACGAAATAATGCCAATAAAATATTTCGTGAATATAATCAAAAATAATTTTACCTTTCTAAATAGGTATCAGGGTTAGATAGTTCAAAAGTTAATAACTTTTAACTTAGTTAATTTTAAATAATTTAATTTTAAGTTATTTTTGAAACATAAACTTTAATTTACTAAGTTAAATGACTAAAAAGTTAAAAATTTATCTATGTGAAAGAAAAAAAATACATTTCCATAAAAAAACATTTCTTTGTTATTTCATATAAACTTAATTTACAAATAAAATATTAAATTTGTTTGATGATTTATATTAAAATTGCTTTGAGTAATTTAACTTTAAAAATTACGAATTTCTAATTTAATATGAATAATGCTTTTCACAATTAACTTTTAATTTAACTAAATTAATTTTATAAGCCACTAACTTTAACTTAATTTAATTAAAAAAGTATATTACCTTACCCAACCCTGCTAAATATTTTTTATTTTTTATAATACTTGCTAGATATTCAGAAAAGTAAAATTATTTTTGTTATATTAACCAAATATTTAATTGACATTATTTCACTCAACATTTCATAGCTACTAGCAAACTCTTTTTTTCAGTGTACGAATGTAACATCCTTCTTTCTCTCCACTTTCCTGTTTTCAGCTACTTTAGAAAGAGACAGGAAAAAAAGGAGAGAATCTCAAAACCAGTTTTCAAGATCGAAGTCTTGAAGCATCTCGATTCACCTCCATCCGACGCACATAAGTAATTATCTCGAAGGGAAACTATCGCGCGTACACACACATATATACATACGCAACACATACGTGCCGGTCAATACCGTCGCGTGGACGCTCGTGGGCATCGAGGCAAGTCCGCAGAAAGCCGTGGAAAGGGCAGCACTAGCAGCCAGCAGCCGCTCGTTCGTCGTCCGCGAGATCTTTCGCGCGGATAGCGCGATATCGGCGCGCGTGTTGCTCCCAGCGGACGCGAGATCGCATCTCGCGAGCGACGATCCTCTAATGGTTCCCGCGCGCGATTTATAAACGAACGCGCCGATCTCGATCCCGATCTTGGCGACGGCGGAGACCCTTACGAGGCAATTTCCCCGCGATAAAGAGTCACTCGAACGACCTATGAAAATTTATTGGCGCGGCAAGGGGAGCGATGGCGATTAAGCGCGATGGGTGCATTCCAGCGCGGAAAGCCCGGGCGATCGGAGACGGCTAACGGTAATCCCGTCTCCGAACATCGCGTTCGATTAGCTTAATATGTAAATCCATGATATAAATTGCAAATTACGACGATACGGTGCGTGAGATAGGACGCGCGCGCGCGCGCACACAGCTAGGCTTTGCACTTGGACGCGCAGGACGTTCCGTACTTCCTGTTTACAAATGGGAGAAAGAAGGAATCGCGAGATTCATTCAGTGCACCACAGGATTACGGCAGGATTGTGCAACCGGGTCCGGAGGGAGCATTGGCCTCGTAAACGTCGGTATTTTATTTTCTCTTTTTTTTTCGACAGACGAAAAAAAATTGTTGCGTTTGTCCCTTTTTTTTTAAATAAAATATTTCTCTCAAAATTCCAGAGTCAAATAATTAACGTTTATTAATATTCTCGCGTGTTTCTCAAGCTGTCGTTCACATAAGTATGTACGTTAATAAATATCGTCATAAACGAAATAGATACGCGCGTTGCACCAAACAAACTGCTAATTTATAACAATGTCATTGCTTAACGAGAAAATATTGCGGCGAGAAAATATCAGTAATCGCGAGAAATGGCGTGCCATTATTTCGCAAAAGAGAAAGACACGAACTGCGTGAACTTTTGAAGGAGGCTGAAGGAAAAAGAACGAAGCAAAAGGTCGCAACAATCGTTCCCTCCAGCAAACGGTGATAAAAGTGAACGTCTTTCGAATGACTTTGTGTGCACGAAAGATAGGAAACGACAGAGTCGAGTGCGATTGATAAAACTTTCTTTTTGTCTACCACACTGAGAGAAATGTTTGGTAAAATCAATCAAAGTTTGATTGAATAGTGATCAAATGAATTTTATAGTTATAATTATTAAATATATAGTTGTTTTGACCAAACAATTTGTAGCTTTAACCAAATAATTATTTTTATACAACAAATTACAAAAAGTTTTGTTAAATGTAACTAAGTTTTTGGTACCAGTAACTACAAAAATTCATTTGATCACTATTTAACCAAACTTTGATTGATTTTACCAAACGATTTCTCTCAGTGCAGATGCATTTCGTTAATCTCAAAAAATATATGATTACGATAGAGCCCGTGGATTACATTTCCTTTAAAATTTATATTGTGTACATTTGAAATGATAAAGCTGCATTTTTGTTTAGGAAAAATGTGGTAGAGAGGTTTTTCTTTTCATTCAGAAATGCGGAATTTCAAACTTACAATTCTGGAAAATTGACAAATTAACGCGTGCGAGTGGCACTCTTCTTAGTGCCACGTGTCATTTGTCTCCGCAAAGCCGCTTGCATGAAATATACGGCGCCTATTCTTATAAAAGCTCAGATAGGTCATCGGACGAAAACGGACGGGTCCGCAGCTATTTTAGGCCCCTTTATTCCATTCCATCGTGGTCCTCCTACCCCGAGATCGTTACCGGGCTTCAGTTAGACGAAGATTTGTTGATCCTCCGCGCTGACGAGTTTTCGGAAACGTCCCTTTGAAAGACTTCGATCTCGCCCCACTGTAAAATGGCTTCAAAAGTTCGATCCATTTTGTAACGGTAAATAACGGTGGTGATCTTTGTTTGCAAAGAAACGCACATGCTGGTCTAGAAATCACTAAAGTCATCACACAAGCTCATATACATATGACTTCTTCGCTGAGAAAAAAATGTTGAAATATTAGCAAATAAATGTTGCTTGCAACACTTTTTTCGATATTTATTGGTTATAAAAATTTTGGATTGTGATGAAATATTCATTTCTGTGAAATATATCTCATTCTTCTTATCGATTGACGTATAGTATAGTTCTGCTAGGAATAAAATTTTATTTCGCCATAAATAAAGATTTATTTCAGTGAAGTAATTTTGTCCCACGAATAAAATTTTTTTCGGTCCATAAAATTGATTTGGTATTTCACTTTTGACCGACTTTAAAGCAACAGATGGACCTAACTTGTGGGTATTTTTTTCTTATGCCTATATTTCTACGAATGCAGATTAACTTTAATCCTTAGTTTAACTTACTCTTTATCTTTTTCCAATTTGTAGAACTAAAGAAAGATAAAGAGTAAGTTAAACTGAGAGTAAAGTTAATCTGCGTTGGTAGAAATAGGTATTAGTGTTTTTAAGTCAATTTTAGCAATTATAAAGTCAGTCAAAAGTAAAATACCAAATTATATAAAATTTGATAAATGGAAAGTAACGATGGAACTTTAATTGTACCTAAATTTCTTTTTTTTTACACGATAAGAGAGAACACACATTCAATTCTTTACTTTTTGTATAGATTATATATCATTTTACTATTTCATGCATTTTTTTTAATAACGTTGAACAAATTAATGTAATACTTTATGGATCAAAAGTATATTTTTAAAAAATCGTTAACTAAAATTGAAAGGCTTGTTTTTCGCAGTAATATTGCGTTAATTATTTTCGTCCCCTTCTGCCTCGTATGTTGAAAAATCCGCGCGAATATGCACGCCTTGCAGTTGCAGAGTCATTTATTTTTAACGGTCCACATGTGCGTACCGTACACGTAATGAAAACCAATTTTGATATCATACCATTTCTTTACCGTTTAACCGCTCGGGAGGGGGAGGGAATTTACGATAGCCCGATGAAATAAGCAGTTAACGAGCGTTCCGTTTAATTGGAATCCGCGTCTGTGCCTGTTCATAATGTCGCACTGTGTCGGGCGCCGTCGTCGTCGCGAGCTTGTGCGCCACTTTCAGCAAATTACAATGTTCGGCGACATTCTCCTACGGAACGGCAGACCCGTTACCGGCCCCGACGACAAATTGCGACATTGCTAATCACGCGAATTGCATTAATTTATTTTGTACATGACGCCGACGAGCACGTATCTTCTTTCAGAATGCTCCTGTGAGAATGTCCCGATCGTTCGCTCATTCTCGATCGTGCGCTCGTTAGCCGGACAAATTGTAACATCCAAAATCATTGAAAATACTCAACGTATTCAACTCGATTGTCCGATCGAAATATAAATCCAGTTTTATCTTACGATGATATGTTTTCGCTATTTTATGAGGCGTGAAACGCCTCGTGTCAAAATAATTGTGCACCCACAGAAAAGATTTTGGATTCTTGGAATGTTATTACACAGAAAAAAATGACTATCAAATCAACAATTCATTGTTTCATATATAAGCAAGAATATAAAATCTTCTTGAAAGAATTTGATAATCTTGATCAGACATAATTTGCTTACATGAAGAAACAAAATTTCTTTATGTTAGCAAATTATGTCTCTTTGAGATTATAAATACTTCCAAGGAGATTTTATATTCTTGCTTATATATGAAACAATGAATTGTTAATTTGATACTAATTTTTTTTCTGTGTACTCTTCTGTGTATCATAAAATAAGATTGATATAGAAACAATCATAATTATCACTGAGAAGGGAATATTTTATTCTTAAGTGGAAAAATTCTTCAATCTAGAATAAAATGATCGTGGTGCTATCTCATCAATTTTCTCCGATAGATTTAGATTGGACAATGGAAATTTATGGTGAATCCCATAATATTCTTGATTTAACAATAGAATGATCTGAGAAAAATTTGTAGAATTTTTTTCTGATAAAATATCACGAAGGCTCACAAGACAGCTGTTCGCTTCGTAAGAATCAAAAATATTTTGTCTCATAGCCAAAAGATCCATAAGGATTTACACGTATGTAAAGGCTACTGCACTAAAAAAGAAATGGAAAGAATTTGTTGAAAATACGGATATGAAAATAATTTGGTAACTTTACCAAAATTGGTAATAATTACCAAATCCTTTTTTTCAGTTTAATGTAATTATTTTAATGATACAACATAATTATTTTCATATCTGTATTTTCAACAAAATCGTTCTTTCAGTATGAGTGGATGCGTTGATTACAATGCATCTCATGCGAATCTTTCTTACGGGAGAGCACTTGTTCGCACGATCTCCTATTGATGATATCCCGAACTGCGTAGCGATTAATCATCGTGCGTTATAACGAGCAAATTTTTATTCTAAATGTAAGAATATATAGCTGAAATTTATGTGTTACTCTTGTCTCTCGGAATAATAAGTCAATCTTATTTAATTCGATGAAGAAGAATAGAAAGTATAGGCCTCATCTTAATATTGCTTTATTTTTATATTACACAGGTTGCAATAAGATTAAATATAAGATCAAGAATATTTTTAGTCTTGAAGTGACTTATTACGTTTTATTTTTAATTAATTTATTAATTTACTTTACTGGTGTTATATCTTTAAAGATAATTTTATGTACCTTGTCATTTGTCATGTCTGTTCAATTTGATATCGATTATATCATTTAAACAATGTAGAGGTAAATTCGAGAATTGTTTAAAAATTTGGGCTGAAGATGGTTAAGTAAAACCGAAACGTCCCTGTAAATTATTTAAATAAACTATCAATTATATATAAATGACATCAGTTGTCTGCTCGCTATAGTTGACCTTTTCTTATTATATTATTGCTTTTGCTAGGTCGAGCTAGATATTGATATTGTTTTTAATTTTTAGTCTTGTTGTTAGAAATCTTTTCTGAGAGAGTGGACAGAAAACTGGTGCGCGTGTAAAAATATTGTGTGTTTCTCTATGCGTTTTTACTCGTCTGACTCATACCGCTATTGAACTTAACGATTCGCGAATGCAGTTAGCACAGACGGACTGGCTTAGATACAACGAATTCGTTCTTGCTTCTTGCCAGGCGTTTCCTAGCTCCGAGAGACGCACGTTCAGAACTTTTCCACTCCGCACCGAGAGTAGAAATCGCCCGTACGATTCAGGTATGCCGGTCAGAAGAAGGCTGCTGCGCACGCCCACCGTAAATTTTAGTACGTCATCTCCGAGGAACGACCTCGTCCCACAACCGGCACTAAACTCTTTTACGAGCCGGGCTGCAGCCACGTAGCCGTTCACGGATGTCGTTGACTCGTTTTTTCCGTCCTCGTCCTTCCTCGGGCAGCGAGCTCGGCCGTGCCGGCAGTCTCGCGAAGGGTAAACAAAACGTTCGGGAATCGCCTGAAATCGTCCGAGAATCGTTCAGGCCTCTCCTTTCACTCGCGCGGGATAATTCGGCTCGATATCAGGAAGAAGGAAGTCGAGAGCTCGCGCGGAACTGACCGGCTGTTTGGTGCTGCAACGCATTGATAGATAAGATGAGGTGAACGCACTTCGCTCTTCCGCCCGATGCACCGCGCGCCATTCTTCTTTTTTTTTTCTTCTTTTTATTGCCCGCTGCGTCTTTTCTAGCGGTATAAAATAGAACGCTTCGTCTACCGTCGTTTGCCCGATCGGTAACCGTGGAAAATTATGATGTTTTTATTGAGGCTTTTAAAAACAATGGGTCACACGAACAGAAGCGAGGCAGGCGCTGCTGAGCAAAAAAAAAATTGTGAGCGAAACATTTGTTTTACAAGAATACGATCGCGTATTATGCCTCGTTATAGACATTGTCTTCTGAGTCTTCTCTTTCATAAAATGCAATTTCGTTAGTTTTTACGAGCCAGCATAAACCATCAATGTAGGAGAGGGGGGTAAGATGACGATCTTAAGGTTTGTTGATTTTTCCTAATTTCTGTGATTATGTAAAAATCACAACCCCTATTTTTTTAGATTCACTAAAACCTTGTTTATTATCAATAAAAATTAGAAGTTGTTAAACTAAAATTTTTTTAGGACATGTCAGTTTTGTCATCTTGCGCCTACATGAGGGTAAGATGACTTTTAATAATGAGTAAGATGAAAAACAGTCAAGTAAAATTAAAAATGTATTCTTATGAATAAAAAGAATTTATCATAATATAATCTTAAATTATTTTGATATTACAATACAGTTAAAGAAAAATGGAACAAAAAATATTTATGTAATCTGCAAAAATAAAATTATTAAAATTGTGATATATTACAAGAGAGAGAGAGAGACATATTGCGATTAAAATTGCGTTATATATAGCCAGAATACTGTTAAGACTAAAAAATCTAATGCACAAATGTATTATTTTGCCTATGCACGACGTTCGTCATCTTACCTACAGTCGCCATGTTTATTTATTTATTAAATATAAATATTGCAATATAAAAATTGAAAAATATAAACACGTTACTCTATATATTTTTAGCTATACAATATTGTGATTTTATAGAGAAAATGAAAATATTTATTATAATTATGTTATTTCTTATGAACAAACACCAAATAAATTACATATCGGTGCTTCCTAAACACATTCTTATTATATTATTCACTCTTGTGGACAGATTGAAATCAAATTACCACAGATTATTTGACTATAATTATGCACGAAACATCCAATATACAATTATAATTTTTGAATTATCATAATTAGTGGGTAGACCGTACATCTTTCTACATTAAATCAAAAAAATTCAAGCCTAATGTGTGCCTAAAATTAAAAAGTAGTTTTTATCTACACTTTTAAATCACATCAAATATTATTTGCATTTTTGAAACGGACTTCATATGGGTTGGACGTTTCTTGCATAACTATGGCCATTTATCATGTACAGTTTCGAATGAATTAATTAACACCTGTTTGTCATTTATTATTAACTTGAAAAAATTAACAATCTGTCATCTTACTCTCCTTTCTCCTAAATCGTATAACGCAATTTTTAACGCAGAACGTCTGTTTCGAGCACCAGATGAAAATAAAGCTCATCTTGTTCCGACGGTAGATTTAGCAGTTATCTTACACGCGAGCGTCTCCCATAGGCATGCATAATGAACGATGCCTCTGCGCGATCGCGTGTACCAGACGTCTCTCTGACATTGTACCTCCACCCGTTGCGTCGCGTCGCGTCCACCGAGGCTCGTATCTCATCCGCATTACTTTATCAAGGTAAACGAGGTAAATTTACAATTCGCTTGCGTAGTCGTTAAACGAGCGTGATATAAGAGCAACAGATAGACGCGTGCATTCGCGTGTTCCGCGCCTTTCGATCCCGAGTGAATTATTGAGAATGATAATTCGCACCGCGATAATAATTAATACATTTATACTATCCTCCCCTGTGTGCTTTATCAAGTGCACACAGCTACATAATTCTCTCTCTCTCTCTCTCTCTTTCGCCTATTCAGGGCAAGCGCATGTTTTGCTTGGCCGCAATTTGCTTCTGCTTTCTTTCTCATATTTTCAATTTTATTTTATTTTTAATTTCTTTTTTTCTCCTTGCGTAGCTTTTTCTGTATTATATTACTCTATTGTAAAAATCTTTCCAGTTCCTTCCTTATATTTTTATTTTATTTTTTCTTTATTTTTATTTTTCATGTGATACTTAGTTTTGGTAGGTTTATCTTTTTGTTTAGTCTCTTATGTATTCTATCTTCATTATTGTTGTCACACTTTGTTTTGTTATTTAGATTTAGTTTTTAGGTATGTTCTCAAACTTTGATTTCGAATTTATCTTGTAACGCTTATATTCTTAGAGGACTGAATATCAATAAACGCTCAGTCAGTCTCTCTCTCTCTCTCTCTCGATCCAGATCCGTTTTCAAAATATTCTTACGAATATCTCTGATAAACGTAACACGAAATGAATCTCGAGAGTTATATCTGGTGTGTGCAACATTTATCGCCGAGCCTGCGAGGATCCGACAGCGATAAACGCGACGCACCAGAAGTTAAATATCGGAGATCTTTATGACTTTCGTATCTCACTGTCTGATGCGGAGAGACAGAGGAATGAGCTGGCGATACTAATTCCAAAAATATATCGCCAACCGGGGGGTGATGTTCCACGGTCTTGCTCGTATTTCGGTCTAGGGTAATGCACGCTATAGGGAAACACGCCACTGAAACACTGCTCGTAGATAGATAGAGAGAGAGAGAGAGAGAGAGATCACGCACGTGCGCGCCATATGTCGTCACGCGTGTCGCATTTTTCTTTCGTCGTATACGTGCTGAACCTTGAACTGTCGACTGTGCATATCCTCCCGCTATCGAGACGGGACGTGCCCGATCGATCGAGTCGCGAGCGCGAGTTTTGAGAATTCGAGCGTGACGCGCGATGCGGCGTGGCGTCTCGCGATCAAGCCGGCTACTCTCCGTCCCCTGTATCGCTATATTAATAGCTCACGCTTTGGCAGCCTGCCTATCGCTTCCCTTCATTCATATCCCTGTTGCCCTGTGAGTTGGCAGGGGGGGGTAAAAATAAACCTGAAGTATGGCGATCTTGTTGTTCAACAAGGAGCGTCGGTCGCCGGGATTCCGAAATATGCGCAAGAAGAAATTAGCTCCGGATCGCGCGGCTTCGGAATGAGCGGGGAGGATTAGAGGATAAAACAAACGTACAACTGTTCGAGAAACTTAATTAAGATTTATCGGAGAGGCGCTCCAAGATTAGTCTGAAAATTGCCTGAGAAAGATAAAAGGTGGAAGACAAAGGAGAAAAGTTGAATGGAGCGAGCAACGCCGTGAGATATAAGGTAAAGCGGAAAGGATCGAATGCTTCGGTTTTTACGTTGATAGTGGAACTCGATAATTATTAGTTATCAGCCGTGGCTAAGCTATATTTTCAACTGTGACGAATCCGGCGTGTTTGTAAAAGCTAACTGTTCCAAGGTTAATTGCCCGTGTGATCACTACCGTAAATGAGGGAGTGGATGTGAATTAACGTTAAAAGCCGACTGCAATTACGTTTCTGAGTTTCGTTTCGTTGTACTTTCGTCTCTTTCGATTCGAAAGGAACCTTTCCGTGCGACTCCCCGTCAAGGACGGCAACTAGGATATGCGAGCGCACGAGACAATTTTTATGTACAAACGTATGTACATTTGTTTTAGAAAATCGCCCTTTCGTAATTTCATAAGGCCTGCATTCCCGGTTTTCACGCAATGTACAATACTTTCTCTTGCAGCGGCGATTACGCATTTCGTAAGAAATTTAACCTTTAGCAGTCAAGTGTCAGCCGTAACAAGTGTTATCCTAATCTCCTATATTTCTCTGTGTATGCAATTTGCGGAATAAGTGGATTAAATTTTTAGAACGGAAAGAAAACCTAGCTATTTGTTAGCAAAAAAGATTACAAGTGAAAAAGAACTCGCTGAATAAAAAAATAATAATTATATGGAATGATTAGTACATATACAATTATTTTATTAAAATAGCAAGGTGAGACGAAATATTTTAGGAGATTTAATTAATTAAGCTTTGAGATTAAGATCGTTTTTTTTAAACTACGTTTTACGTGCAAATTTATTCGGCGTACCGGTTTAATTTCCGTTGCCGAGAAAGGACTTTCGTTACAAAATGTTCGAGGATCGGGCCAGCGAGCGATTTCTATAGCGTGCCACCAGATGCTAATCACGGCCGATCGGACAGAGACGATATAATCGCCTCCGTAAGCTGGATAAACTGTAATTAAACCAAGCAATTTCAGCATCAACTATTGTGCACGAAGAACGGATGCATGACGTAACATTGAATGTAGGCCGTAGGAATTTTTTTTTCCAGTACGATACGCGACCGCACGTCCATATGGATCACGTGTCGGTACGTTGTAAGGCTACAGTGTAATTCAATTAGCTCATTGCGCGACACCATTGATTTCGCCTCGAAGCGCGAAGAGCCAGCGGCGTAATTCGTCAAAAGTTATGATGATTTATTCTTATATATCATTTATATTTATCACTAGAATGCAAATGTTTTCGGCGATTTTCGTGATGAGGATAAGTAAGAATTAAATTTAAAGACTCGGTGCGAAAATGAACGTAAAATAAAAGTGTCAGGAAAAGTTAAACAATCGGTTAAAAAAGATTTAAAAAAAAAGAGTTCGAAATATAATGTTTATTCTTCATAAATTTTATTACTATTTCAAGGTAGAAGAACATTTTTTTAGACTATGACATTTTAGATTTTTATTTCAATTTTTAAATATAAAATCTATAGTTTTTTTTATAGATAAATCTATGTGAATATAATTGAGTTATTAGGTTTTCAAATTAAGTTTTTATTATGAATACTATGAATATATATTTTGCAATAAAATGGTAAGTACGTGATAGATATAATTAAAATCGTGATTTTTAATTTTTTTTTTTAAGTACGTTCGTGTCTGACGGCATTGTCGCATAGTAATATGTCATGAAAGTTTACCAGCAAGTATAAGGAGTAGGAAATGAATTTTCACCGTGCTGTAGAAACTAGAGCGGAACGAGTCGAGGCACGAACCGACGTAAGATTTACCGTAAGAAAGTGTCCTTCCCTTTGTTGTGTGTTCTCTAGTAATATTTCAGATACATTCCAGAAAGAACGTTTCAGTTTCATGCCTAAAATGCTACTAAACGCTACACTGAAAGAATTTGATAATAATTACCCCAAATGTTGAGTGAAATAATGTCAATTAAATATTTGATTAGTATAACCAAAAATAATTTTCTGAATATTTAGTATTATCAAATTTCGTAATATTCGCTAAATATTTAGAAAAGTAAAAAAAAATTATTTTTGGTTAGCCAAATATTTAATTGGCATTATTTTATTCAACATTTGGTACATAATAGCTATTACCAAATTCTTCGTTCAATATATAGGCTCAAGAAAATTTTGAAGAACATTCTTACTCATTAATGTATTATTCAGTATTACTTTCAATAATTGAGAAGAATTTTAAGAAATAAAAAGCCGAGTTTTTTATCTTGTCCAGTTGTGCCTAAACAAAACAATTAGATAATTCTCAATAAGGAAAATTTGACTCCATATTTAACCAAAAACCGCATACTGATAAGCGGCAAAATAAATGTTCTATTGCTTATTATATGAATCTAATTAGCTAGTTTAATCTTGCTTCTCTTCCCAATTTCTCTAATTTTATGCATCACTGGGTCTTGTACGCATATGTTTCGTTCGCGAGCAAAGTAGGTTCCTCTGAACAATTTTATTAAACTTAAGGTCGAGTTGCAAGCTTTTCTATTTCTTCAGCACCAAGATCCATGAAGATCTAAGAATTATTTCAGCACCAAGACTTTGCTAAGACCATCATGGTCCTTCTTTAATTTGTTGCATACAAATCACGGTTTTGAATCTAGAGGAGAAGAGGGTAATATGGCATCCATTTTCATTTTATTGAATAACTTTGTTTATAATTAACATTTTCTATTGAAACTTGAACGATTACATTCGTCAAAGTGTTGTTTGACAGATTCTAGGTTCAAAGTAATGAAATATTTATTATTTAGGACATGATTTATAAAAATCTAATGCACTGCATAATCGGTGGAAGAAAAAAAGTGGTTGTAATATGGCTATCCATAAAAATAATTTGAAAAAATTACTTTAGTTAAAAAAAACACAGTACCTTGTTACAAAATTATATTTTTTTAATTTTCCATTGTTCAGAATTTTCCTGCGTTCAGAAACTTTAGAAATACCATTGGAAATTTCATTAGAAATATTATTTTATCCTTGTTTAACATTAAACAACAAGCATAATGTTTCTANTTCTAAACACCGCCCTCTAAAATGACAATCGATTTATCGAAGAAATATTTCGATATAAAAATTTCGCTTAAAAAACCATTAACAATATTAACAAAATTCCATGTTATTGTTTTAACTTTGTATAACTCGAAATATGTATAGCCGAAT
>QKQZ01008542.1:0-13299 GCA_003595255.1 Solenopsis fugax | reverse complement strand
TTTATATATATATATATGTGTTTTTAAAAATAAAACTTAATCGTTAGAGTACGCACGAGAATAAAACTTCTTTTTTCCTCATATTTGTACAAACATGTCATGTTACTTTCAACTGTCATCGCTGCATTCTACAATAACTATTCTGAATCTCATATCTCTGGGTTTATGTGGTAGAATGATTACCGAGAGTCAACACTAATAGTTACAGAATCACATATGATTAAATAATAAACAAATCAACGAATAAGTAAAGATCAATAAACGAGTTATAAGTTAGAGAAAAATAAATAATATGTATTTAAACTCAATTTAACATTGTGAAATCGCAATTTTTTGAACTTAATTTAACATTGTAAAATCGCAGTTTTTGAACATGTACGTTTCGGACTCGTTTGTTTATTAATCTTTACTTATTCGTTGAATTGCTTATGCATTCATCGAACTTTAATATTAGTATTTAGTCTATTTATATTTTGTATTAAATAATAATCTTTTTAGTAATTATATATTTTTTCAGATAATATTGTAATACGGCCTTAGTTTTCAGATATTACTATGTTTTTCAGTAGTTGATTTTTTAAACATCTATAAAGTTAGATTAGAAGTTCAAAATAAATGAAAGTTCAGAGATTATTACTGTTTTTCGATTTTTAGTAGCTTCTCTAGTTTTTATCTTAAGCCTTGTGTCCGCAATGCTAGATATCGGTCCGAGATTTTGGACAAAGAGAGAATTAACCAATCGCATTTAAACAATTCACTTAATTAACTAATTTTTCCACAAATTGTACAGTTTAAACAATGTTGAATACATTATTGATTAATATTAGATCATTTTATATGTTTATAGCGTGCTAAAAATGTTTTATAATTTTATTCTCGCTTTTATATATAAAGAATCTGTTTTCAGATTTTATATCAAAGAAAGCCTTGAGTATGGATTACAGACTTTTATTTCTTTAATTATTTAAGCAGATTAAGTTTTTATCAAAATTAATAAAGTGTAATGTAGTGATGGGCCGCTATTTCGTTATCTGTTACTGAGTAACCGTTATTGAAAAATAACGTCAGTAACCGTATATATTAAATTTGGAAAATAACGGTTATCGGGCTAAACAGTTATTTTTAACAAATTACAATTTTACAAGCACAATAAGGCCGATATTACATTTCTCGTACAACAAATTTTTTAAATATGTTGTGGAGTGTGAATATAGACGTGGAATATCCTTATTGAGGCGGCCATAATTAAAATCCCAACACATTTTAATATTATTATTAATATTATTATTAAATGTCATAGAATTCATCAATTTGTGTTTAAATATATATTATTATTTCATATTTTAAAAAAAAGTTCAAATTACATAATTTCGTTTATATATTTTTAAAATGTTTAAAATATGTACTAAAATAAAAATTTCAAAAATAATATTTCTCTGTTTCTTCCTTCAGTAACAATATTTTAATTATATTAATATTTCTTTTAGTATAAAATTGAACTTAATTAAAATGATAGATAATTAGTTAAAGTTTTCTAACAGTGATAAATTATTGTAAATTATAGTGTGGTTAAATACTAGTAACCATTTAACCAAATAACTGTTTAAATAACCGGTTATTTTGAAAGAACAGTAACGGTTATAATTGAATGGTAAAAATAACTGTTTAGCCTATCACAAGTGCAATGTTTACTTTTTCAGAAATAAAAGAATGTTGCTGTAAAAGATCTATGTCGGTATTGTTTTCGAAACAAAAATTTATTTTTATAAAATATATTGTATGCAATTAATAATAATTTTTCTGTTTAATCAATAAAATTAAAAGATTTAAACAATTAAAAATTGCAACACAAATGTAAATGACATAAACATTTACATAAATATATAAAATGTATAAAATATATAAATTATGTAAAATATATGAAAAAGTATTTTAAAAAAATAAAAATGGAAGCACAATAAAAATTTTCGGCACTAAACTTAAAATCCAAAATTTAAATATACTTCAATTAATTTTTACTGAGTAATGCAATTATTAGAGTAATGCAATGTTTTTAATAAAAATTGCAAACATAGTTATTAATAATTAGTCGTCATCAGAATCATTGTTTGCGAAATTTTTATATTTATTAGTTAAATCAATAATTGCAATTTAACTTAGTGATATTTAGATAAGAGAAAGAATGTTTATAAAAATACGAACAATAAAAATATAAATCTTTACATTGCGCGCGCGCGCGCGCGCGCGTGTGTGTGTGTGTGTGTGTGTGTGTGTGTGTGTGTGCGTGTGCGCGCGCGTCGTAAATTTATTTAATATTATTACGTTATTGCAACAGTTTTAATCTTTAACATATACGTTTGAAATAGACAAAGTTAAAATGCATATACAGAAAACTTTACTGTGTGAATATGTCTTTTCAAAGCACATAACAAGTGTATTAATTTTCTATTGACTTTCAGGGTAGCATAATTAAGTTCGAACTACGTATGTACATGATGGTGCATGATTAACTAAATAAAAATAATATACAACAAATTAATTAAGATAGGTCGAGATGGTCATAGCAAGATCTTCGTGCTGAAATAATATTTTATATATAGCTATTCATTTTGAACTGCACGCCGTTACTTTCGATTTCAAACATAGCTCTTGAAATTGAAACATAATCAATTTAATAACAATGATACTAACTTGCATCTCTAAAATCTTCCCACCCTAAAGAAAGTGAAAAAATAATATAATTGAATAAAAATTACATAATTGTTTCTACGTCCAATGATTATTTCTGAGTGAGCTCGTGAATTTTTAAATTATATTTATAGATACTGTAATATAAAAGAATTTTTTTCTTCTTTTTATTTCATATAACAATAATAATTTTAAACTATGCTGAATTAAATAAGAAAATTGAATGTAATTGGAAAAGATATATTATATTTTTATAACAAATTATTTTTTAATCAAGTCCATATGTAAATAATTTTCTTCAAAGCTATGAATTATTTTTATAATCACCTCTGAGACAAAATCGCATGGATAGACTTAGGTAATTACTGTACAGAAGATATTGTAATATAATATGTGTCATGCAGAAACCCAAGATTATATAAAATTAATGATGATAATGTAGCCAGTTATCTTCTTTCAGTTACGATCTTTGACCTTGTTGTCGCATGATAATGACTGCGTGAGAGTAATTTTATAAAGAAACAACATCATAGGCAAACTAAATCAAAGAGGCAGATGATTACTATTATTTGATTCTTTAACTAGCAATTTTAATTTCTTTTAAAGTATTTATCAAATTTTATTCGTATATAATAGAAAATTTTTAACTTTATCATTATTATAATTCAATCAAAAGTAATTTTACGTATGATGTATATATATTTGTGAACGTCAGAAATACTCGAAAATAATTTATCCATAATTATAGGAGAAGAGGTACTGTGGCTACTTCTATTATTTCTGTTATTAGATTACGAATTCTAACAATTGCTTATAAAATTATTAGTTTAGTAGCTCCACGTTTTTTTGGCGCTAATATGTCCATACACAACACCTGACAAATTACATATACTTCCTCATTGTTTTTAAACTTGAAGGTATTATCACACGAATGTATGTGGGGCATTCCATGACAAAATGATCGAGCCAGCCATTTTAAAAAATGTTTCAGATTTTGATCAAACTTACCGAGATTAAAGGTTTTAAAGATATTCTTTGTGCAAATAAATCTTAGGTTAGGCTCTCAATCTAGCTGGTTGAGTAGTTGCATGAAAGAACAAAAATTTTTGGGATTTGTCATTGTCCGTTTATCTTTACCTATTTCTTTTGGGTGGAAAGCGGAGTTAATGAAATAAAGTTAGTCCTGTTTCTTAGAAAAAAATCTGCCCTTTCACGTGGTAATGTCAGATTTTTAGTAACTCTTCATTATCATTCCCGTTCAAACTTCCGAAATCTTTGAAACCGTAACCAAGGACCAACATTAATTTTTATTTTTAATAACTCATAATGAAGTACTACATGTCTACTTTAATTATGCAAAGTCATATTATGGGAGGCCCAGCCATTTTTGAGATATAATTTCGAGATAAAAAATGATGTAGAACTGAGCGTGTATCTAATTCGCTGTATTGCATCGGTAAGTTCCAAAAGTTCCAAGCGTGATATATTAACAAATAATTTCGCGTCGCAAAGGAAAATTTAAGGCTGTATTAAGAGAATTTAACGAATTATTACGTTAAAATATTATACGAAAAACAAAAATACAAAAAATAAGGAAAAAATAGTTTTTTAATATTTTTTTAAAACAAGTGTTTATTTCATTACTTTTTTTATTGCTAAAGTTACATACTATATATTTTTTGTATTTTTTATTTTTTATCTTGTTATAGATTTCTTTTTTAGAAACAAGAAACTGTCTTCTGCATTAGAAAATTTTTTAATAAGAAGCTGCTTTTTGCCTGGTACGGGATAAAAGTAATGACATTTTTGTGTCAATGGCACTGCTTTAGCTTCTGAGAATCTGTCTGAAAAAGTATTCTTTACAGCTTTATGTCCTCAACCACCACACTAGTCGCCTGTAAATTCTTTTTGGAATGCTTTTTTCACATAGTGACGGATATTGTTCTTGATTATAATGGCAGATCCTCCAAGAGCGGTGTCATCTAGATGTATCGTGTGATATATATATATATATATTGTATTTGTGCATACGAAAATAACTTTTATTTGTAACATGCGTTTTAGAGATAAGCAAAACGTCTATATTGTGGTTCAGTAAAAAATATTTTAACTCTTGCGAGTGTTTTGACAGCCCATTGATGTTTCAAATCCCATTTTGAGAGACTTACCCATTATGATATTTTAATGAGGGCGGTTAGTATGTTTAGCATGGTGCTTATTTTGTCTTTGAATTCTCTCATCATGGCCTTAAGCTCGAGCATATCTCCATGTTGACTTTCGGACTTGTATTCCTTAGCGGACGTTTGACTTACAACTGGAGTGCATGGAGCGATTTGTTCTTGTACAGCCTGAGCGTATATTCGTCTTTGTTGTACTTTATTATTATATATCGCTCTTTAGAACGTCCTTCGACGTTGTGCGATGCCTAGTCGCCATTGGTTTCGGCTGTTCCAGTCTCCGTTTCGCAAGTCCCTCGCACTCATCGCCCCTCTGATTCCCTCCATCCAGCTTCTTCTAGGTCGACCTCTTCTCCGTCTTTTCTGTGGTATCCAATATAGAACCTTTTTTGGTAATCTGTTGTTGTCCATTCTTTTTACATGCCCGTACCATTTCAGTTGATAGCTTTCAATTTCTTCTATCACTGTTTTCTCTCTTCCGACAATCTCTCTTATTCTCTCATTCCTTACTCTTTCCAGCCTTGATGTTCTTGCCAATCTTCTAAGGGCGTCCATTTCTACTGCTAGTATTTTCTTTCTGTAGCTCTCCGTTATTCTCCAGGTATCAGCACCGTACAGCAGGCAACTTTTAATAAGTGTATCATATATCCTCAGTTCCCTAGTTTTCCCTATCTCGTTACTTCATAGTATACTATTCAGGCTTCGTATGACATTTCTGGCTCTAGCTATTTTGGCTTGAATTTTTTTCCTGTCTGTTCCGGTTTATCAAAGATCACCAGGTATTTATAATCGCTGCAGCTCTCAAATTTGTCGTCTCCTGCAATTAGATCTGTTTGTTTTATTCCTACACAGAGGTATTTTGTTTTCTGAGTATTCATGTCAAGCCCCCATTTTCCATATTCTTCCTTCAACTTACGTGTCATGTATTCTAGGTCTTCCTTCTCTCCAGCCACCAGCACTTGGTCGTCTGCAAACTGTAAGGTATACAGACATGTATCATCTGTTATTGGGATGCCCATGCCTGCACACTTCCTCTTCCATTGTTTTAGTGTTTGAGCTACGTATATTTTAAATAGTGTTGGCGATATACAGCATCCCTGTCTTAATCCTTTTGTTACTGGGAATTCTCTCGACACCCTATTTCCTATCTTAATTCTGGATCTTGAGTTCTTATACAGACATTGAATGGCTTTGATAATTGTATTGTTTATATTTGTCTGTTGAAGAGCCTTCCAAAGCTGCATAGTTGGTACGCTATCATAGGCTTTCTGCAGATCCACAAACATAAGATGCGTTTCTTCATCCACTGCCAACTTCTTCTCAATTAACATTTTGAGACAGAATACATTGTCGGTGCATCTGCCTGCTCTGAATCCTCCCTGTTCTTCCTCTTCTTGGTCATGATATTCATCTTCTACTATATCTCTTAATATTCTTCCATATAACCGGCCTATGGTGCTTGTCACCGAAATCCCTCTATAGTTGGAGTATTGCTTTCTGTCCCCTTTTTTGTGTATCGACGTTATGTATGCTATCTTCCACTCTTCTGGTGTTTCTTCCCCATTTATACACCTATTAAAGATCCGCGTTAAGAGGTTAGCAAGCGTTCCAGTTGCGTTTCTAATGAGTTCTGCATTAATCCCAGATGGACCTGGGACTCTGCCCTTTTTCAATTGTTTTATGGCCTTCCTTACTTTTTCCTCTGATATTGTTACTTCTTCCCCTTGCACTACTATTTCCATTCTGGCTTCCTGGTCTATAAATTGTGGTCTATCCTCTCCTAGGAGCTCTTGATAATGTTTCACCCATTGTTCTGTTGATATAATAGGGATGTTTATGCTTTTCCGACACTTTAACACTGTTGATAAATCTCCAGATTTCCGAACTTTTCCTTCCTCCTATGTACGTCTCAATTTCTCTGCACCTTTTATCCCAAGTTCTTCTTTTTTCTTCTCTCACAGCTGTTCTTGTTCGGCGTTTGATTATAAGATATGTATTTCGGTCTTCTTCTGCCTTAGTTGAGCCACTTTTGATATGCTTGTTTCTTTTTCTTGATCAGAGATGCGATCTCTTCGTTCCACCAAATTTTATTACTGTCTCTTTTTGTTTTTAATCCTAATGCCTCCTTGGCCGCTTGTTTTATACTTTCTACTATGTTATTATATAGTTCATGGGTGTTTTGGTTTTGTGTATCTACTCGTTGCTCAAGCTGCTCGTCTAATTATTTCTGGTATAATATTCTTGTACTTTCTTCTGATAGGCTGTCAATGTTATACCTTTCCTCTTTCAGTTCTTCTATGCTTTCTACAGTCTCTATATTCTGAATACGCCGTGGGGAATTTATCTTTGCTTTGAGTAGGTAATGGTCAGATATAGGATTGGTGCCTCTGTGAGCTCTTACATTCGTAACCTGTAGTTCTGTATTTTGTTTCACAATAGCATAATCAATAATCGATTTTAAATTCCGTGTGTGCTGCACCCATATATATCTATATATTATCTTGTGATCAAAGAAGCTATTTGTAATTCTGAGGCCATTATGTTTGCAAATGTCTATCAAACGTTTACCATTATCGTTTGTAGCCTCTTCTCCATATGGTCCAATTATTGGGCTGTTTTGATGCTTGCCCGTTCGGCTGTTAAAATCTCCTAATATGATAATCTCTCGGTTGTTTTCTATCCTTGATATTTCCTGGTGTAACGTTTCAAAGAATTGGTCTTTAATATTGGTTGTTTCGTCGTCCGATATGGCATACCCTCCCAATATTGTGATTTTTCTTTGGAGCACATTTAGGCTAACTTTTATTTTCGTTTATTGGTTCCCAGTCAACTATGGACTTCTTTAGGTCCTTGTGTATAAGTATCGACACCCCTCTACTTGCTCTCAATTCTTTAGATTTTCCATTGTACATATGTATATAGTTCCCTACCATCTCAGTGCCTTTTTCTTTCTTTTTAGTTTCTGTTAGTACCAGCAGCTTAATATTTAGTTTCTGTAGGTCTTCCGTAATTTCTCCCAGTTTTCCACTATAACCTTGACTGTTCCATGTACCGAAATGCATTGTCCGTTTACGTAGTTTTAGTCGTTCCCGTTTACTTCCGTCCGTAGTTCCGAGGCTATTTCTAGGCTGTTTAGCACTTCTCTATTTTTCTAAGAGCCAGATCGCTGGCCTGACATCTCAATCCCCAACCTGGAGGACCAGGTAATTTTCTTTCAGGGTTTTCTTCCCTTAGATTGGTTGTCTTACTGGGCTACTGGGACCAATTTTCCCTGTTGTATCGACTCATCTGCCCCATCCGTTGGTCATTGCTGTGTATAGGCCATTGGTCGATACTTACCTGTTTCCTAGGTAGGGGCCCTTATAGGGTGCTATCACTCGGGCCTGGTTTTTTATAGAGATGTTATTCCTCTATCCCTCCTCCTTCCTCCTCTCTTGCGTGATGAGGCCCCAGGCTTGGGACTGGTATAGCAAAGTTCATTTGTTGTACTTATGAGGTTGATTTTGAGAATTTAATCTACAGGTTATTCTGTTTCGTTTCAGCATCCTGTGTTCGTGCAGGCAGTTCTTTTTTACGTAGAGTTGGATGTTTGCTTGTCTGTAGATTTTTGTAAATGATACAGACTTCGTAACAGGATAGTTGCCCTCGCACAACATACATTTGACATTATTTGACCTAACTTTAGGTGGGCAGTCTGTAATGGAATCACAGTATAAGAAAGAACAGTAGGCTCACTCGGTGTCAGCACTTTTGATCTCATGGCTGAAAGATCGCCATGTTGCTGGTTGTGCGTGGATCCAATAGCGCTTTCGAGTTCAGTAGTTTAACCTAACTTAATTCGAATCGGGTTAATGACGCTATATGCTGGAATTGTATAATCAGAATTTACCTGCCATTGTGCTGGTTGTGCGATTCAGTAATTCGCAAAGGACAATTTTTGCCACGCTTTGTGACAGAGTGAGTGATTACTTTTCTTTCTTATACTGTGGTGGAATGATGACCTGCGCATTTAACACATCTTGCTTTTCTGCGGCAAAAGCTTTTAATGTGACCATAGTGCTGACAATTGACAAATTGAGGTATTTTTCGTCTTTGGCGTTGAGCTTCGAACGTAATTTTACACTACAATAAAGTTTTAATATCATATATTTGTTTGTTTGGTCAGATTCAACAAGAATATTGGTAAAGGTATTTTTGTGGTTCTTTGCTTAATGTTCTAGATGTTAACCACGTTGTGTCGGTATTTGGTTATTTTGTTACTTAATTTGTATACGTCAGCAGAAAAATGCATGTTCTTTAGTACAACTGTAGTTTCTGTTTTGTTTTGGTTTATAAGTGCGGAACTCTGTGTTCCTGAGTTGCAATTCTTTCACTATTTTTGAGAACGACTCTGAGGTTTTAAGTCTGATCTTAACCTTAATCATTACTTAAAATTTTAATTACGTAGTTTTCTGGGATTGTTTCTTCTAGTAGTCTTGTTAGCGTTTGTATATCGCGGACTTCAGCCATAAATATGGAAGGAGATTTTTAACCTTTAAACACATGAGTGAGTTGGAGAGACCCCATATGATGTTTCGACCGCTTGCTATGTAAAGATGGAATGAGATAGGAGGTTCAGACCAGGGGGTAAAAAAAGCTTGAAATCTCCTCTTTCTATTGATATGGTTGATCAACTTCATTGGTCAACTAGAATTCGAACGGCACGGCAGCAAAGTTTTGTTGGGGTCTATGGGACTAACATTGTGTGTAAACAAAACTTTTTTTGTAAGTATTTTACATAAAAAAGCTGGACAAAATACGTTCGAACAGGTCAGTTCGCGGATGTTACTCGCATATACTCTGTCTAAAGTTAGAATACTATAAAATGCTATAGAAAAGGGAGCTTTTCCAAAATATATCACGAAACACATCAATTTTTAATTTTAGACACGAGTTAATCAAAAATACTTCATATTCGCCTTGTTACATAAGTACATTTTTTAATAGGAATGACAATGACATAAATTTTTTTTTGAAAGTATGACTCTTTAGCTTTAAAACGCCGTATTATAAAGTCCTTAAAAGTTTTTTGTTGCAAAGATATAATTTTTTTACGAAAAGTGGATTTTTAAATACTCAAAAATACCTCATATTCTCTTTGTTACATAATTATACTTTTTAAAAGGACTAACAATGCCAAATTTTTGTGAAAGTATGACTCTTTAGCTTTAAAATGCCGTATTTTAAAGTTCTTAAAAGTTTTTTGTTGTAAAGATATGATTTTTTAAAGGAAAAATGGATTTTGCTTGCTCCGGGAACCGTACCAATATTCCTGTCGATTTCGATAGCCTGTAAAATCCGCAACCGCGCGTACTTCGCGCTTTCTCCACTGCCGCGTGCTCCTGTTCGCCGCCATTCCGCGCCAAGATTCTCCAAGTTACGTTTGTTATCTCGCGTTCGCGATCGCTATCTGGTCGCTGCACTTTTCGTCCGCGTCAAGATAGTCGTCGCTTATAAAGCCGAGCTCGGTTGCATCTCGAAGATTTCCGGTCGTGTATCGTGCAGCAGCGAGAGACCAATCTCAAGATTTCGAGTGTCCGCTCCCCCCTCCCATCACATCCGTGCCGCTTCGTTTTGTGTAGAACTTTTAATAAATCTGAGTGGTCTTGTGCAATCAAATTATCGTGCATTTATCTCGAACATTCACTTGGCCACCGTATCCTCGATTCCCATTTCTCAAGTTTGAGAGCATACAAGCTACTACAGCGAAGGGCGATCTCGCCTTCCGCTACAAGTAAGTATCAATTTTTGCTTCTTTATCTTTTTGTAACGCCTGCTCAGGACTATTTATATTTCTTTTTTTTTGTTATATTTATCCAGTTTTTACAGTTGTTCCAAGGAGATATTTGTTTTGCACTCATGTACTTGGGAAAGGTCGTTTGAGCTTGCATTGTTCTCCTGCATTCATGCATTCTTCAACACGGGAAACCTGACTTGGGTTAGGAATTGATTTTCTGTAGGGATTTTCCTTTCCTTAGCTACTTTGCTTTCGTTTTTAGGTGCCAGAGGCTCGCCTTTCGCTCTTCATTTAACTGCTATGACCAAAGTCACACCCAGGCTTTGCGACAAGGACGCTAGATGAAAGTACTTGGTAGCTATTGACATTGATATGCAATGCGGCGTTTTGCAGCTTTTTATAGATGCACGTTTTCCAGCAAGATGAGTATTACTGCGGCCTTACCATCTATTTGAATCTTTTATTGAGTAATATGTACTTCAATAATAATCTTTGAATAATATGTACTTGAATAATAAATTTTGAATAAATATTAGTCATCGAAAATATTAAAACTATTTGTGATATAATAATTTACCAGGCAAAAAGCTTCTTATTAACAAAACTTTCCAATGCAGAAGACAGTTTCTTTGTGTTTCTAACAAATAAATCTATAACAAGATAAAAAATAAAAAATACCAAAAATGTATAGTATGTAACTTTAGCAATTAAAAAAAAGTAATGAAATAAACACTTGTTTAAAAAAAGACCATTTTTTCATTATATTTCGTATTTTTATTTCTTGTATAATATTTTAACGCAATAATTCGTTAAATCCTCCTAATACAGCCTTAAATTTTTCTCTGCGATACGCAATTATTTGTTAACCCTTAAATACACCGATCCTGTAAAATACGTAAACACATTTTCGGATCTGGGAGACTTTTTCAACTTTGAGAAGCTATAACTTTAATTACAATCAATATTTTTCAACAATTTTTTTTCAAATGAAAGTTTAGAATCTCAGAAATGTGACTGCACAATCGGCATTGCCGAAAAATGATTTATTGTGAAGTTATAAAGGAAAAACCATTAAGCAAAAATAAAAAATTATTCAAAAATCCACTTTTCCTTTAAAAAATCATATCATCGCAACAAAAAACTTTTAAGAACTTTAAATTACGGCGTTATAAAACTAAAGAGTTATACTTTAAAAAAAATTAGCATTATCATTCCTTTTAAAAAGTATAATTATGTAACAAAGAGAATATGAAGTACTTTTGGGTATCTAAAAATCCACTTTTTAAAAAAAAATCACATCTTTGCAACAAAAAACTTTTAATGACTTTACAATACAGCTATATCGTGAGAATCTTCGATATTGAAAAAGTATATTGCACTATTCTCTTAATATACAAGAGATATCTATGATATATTGAGTACATACCAATAATGCACCAATAATGTCGGCGTTGTCTTAATCGCAGACTTTCGCTGCTAGTTGTTGAAGATATGCCGAATATACAGGGTGTTCCTAAACCCACGATAAATATTTTAATGACAGATTCTTTGGAAGATTTTAAGACGAAAATTTTAATACCAAAATTTCGAGAAATTGTAAAAATACGCAATGAGAGTTTTATTAAGAATCTAATTTTGTTTATCTATAATAAATTTAATATAAAATCGGATAAATATTTGCACATAATAGTTTAATAATTATGTCGATATTGATGTGTCAAATATCAAATATGTAAAAATGTCAATCATCGTTTATTTGGTTCATATGATAAAAGTCTTTACGTAAAATCGGCCTATAAAAACATTTTTTTATCATTACTAGAGAGTGGATATGAACGTAGGTAGAATAATGCACATACCGATTACATTAACCTGCGAAAATAGACATTTTTTTCTGCGGATATAATGAAACTAATTGTAAGTGATTTTTATAGACAATTTTGCATGTTGGACACGAATTTGTTGCTCAAATTTGGCTATCATGTTATAATTTTGAGAAAAATGACGTCAAAGAGGTAAAAAAACGATTTTGAGGGTTTTCATGGTGTTATAGTATCCGCAGCAAAATTTTTCTTTAAATTTCGTTAACGCTACATGAAAGTGTTAACCGAGAGGGTTTCCGGATATATGCCACGTGTGTGCTGGGCGCTGTGCCCAGCAAACACGTGGCATATATCCGGAAACCCTCTCGGTTAACAATATCAACGGCCACGAAAGCCTCAAGACTGGCTACATGAAAGTATATAACTTTTAGCTTTAAAATGTATTTTGTTCCATTTCACTACGATCTTTTATTTTCTAGATATAATTGGAAGAAAAAATACTAGTTATACGCCGCGCGCCAAAAACCATTGTTCTTTTTGTGATATGATATCCAAATTCTATTAATGATTTTACATTAATGGTTTCATATTCAGTACTGACAAATTGATGCTTATAAAAATCATTTAGTTAGTCTCATTATATTCGCAAAAAAAAAAAATCTAGTTTCACAGGTTAATGTAATCGGTACATGCATTATTCTACCTACATTAATATCCACTCTCTACCCAGATAGCAAAACGTGATAACTCAATCTAAAACAAATCATTGCACAGATTAAATTGCTAGTTAATTGCTATTACGTTGCCTTTTATTTAATGCGACAAAAATATTTTA
>QKQZ01008541.1:0-10545 GCA_003595255.1 Solenopsis fugax | reverse complement strand
GATTTCTGATTGGTCACCGCACCATTTGCCGCAGGCTCACCGCATACATGGAGTCTTAGTTTAACCATAGCCGGTATGACAAGTGTCGTACGACAAATTTTTTAAGCGTGTTGGCTGCAGGATAGAAAATTTTTAGAGACACGAGAAATTTTCTATTCTGCAGCCAATCAACACGTTTAAAAATTTTGTCGTACGATACGTGTAATAGCACCCTAATACCGGCCTAAAGGCTGATTTATGCAGGTAATAACCGTAAGAAATTGGCCAATCATAATCGATTTATAGAGGAATAAGCGACTATGATTAACTAATTTCTTACGGTTATTGCCTGCATAAACCAACCTTAAAGGTTGGTTTATAATAGCAATAACCGTAAGAAATTAGTTAATCATAGTCGATTATTCCTCTATAAATCTACTATGATTGGCCAATTTCTTACGGTTGCGGCTATTATAAACCAACTTTAATATGCTGTTGAAGATGCCTTTACATGGGAGCATCCGCCGATTGGACAAGCCGGACTGGATGCGTTCACGAACGCTTGACTGCGTGTACCAGAAGAAGAAGACTGTTAACTAGTCGAGGCTGGTCGAGGCTTTAGCCCATTAGCCACGTGTCGTACTTAAATTATTAAACAGTCCTTATTTTTGTTAATCGATAAAAAGAGGGTCTCATTTCGTCTCTGAATCCATGATTAACGTAGAGATTTAACCCGCGGCGTATCCATAGGTATAAAACGCTTATAGTCGAGCGTCGCAGCGTCGAGCGTCAGGGCATGCACAATAATATGTTTAATAATTTTATTGAGGCAGTGTTCCAATATTCAATGTGTAATACTGTGCTAATACTGAAAATTTATAATTAACATTCTATATATAAAATATTGGAATAAATCTTTTATAAATTTTCAATTATTATGTCAAAAAATTTGTGTATATACATCAAAACATAACCTCTCTTGTAGCAGCAAAAATCTGGATTCGCGTTCGAGTCGCCGAAGCGGTCGGACGTGTGAGTGTGGCGCTGTCTCGAGTCTCGTGATAGTAGTGACGGTTTGAATTTGAGTGGAAATTATTTTATCACGCATAGAATCAAGCTGTTGCATGTAAATAAGTTGAGTAAAATGTCACCGGTTCCCCCTCTCGGAAGGGGGAGCAAATTGCATGTGGATGCATCAACTAGAGCAAAAATTCTCGAAATTAAGACAACCAAAAAAAGAATAAAACCGATCCCTATGAGTGAAGCAAAGAAAGCAAACATAATACAGGAAGTAGCTCAGAAAACTCCAATGGAGGAAGATCTATTAGATAAAATGGCCATGGAGGTGGGCATGTTTGATGAAGTAGAAATAATATCAGATGAGACAATGGACAAAGCAGTGGAAAAAAAAACTCAAGATTCAAATAAGCAGTGTATTTCGACTCCATTGGAGGCGGGACCACATAGTTCGAGAGAGATAACAATGGAGACAAATACAGAGGAGACTCCAAGGTTTAGCAAACATAATAGAGGAAGAGAAATTTATTATATTATTAACGGCAACTTGGTTGGAGGTAATTCACGAGTGGATCTTTGGAAAGAGGTGAAGGAATTTAACAGCGATAGATTCACAGAATCAAGTAAAGGTATTTTTAAAGTTTATTGTAAGCTTTCAGAAGTAAACATTATGTCAAACAAAGGTAAAAACTGTTGCATTGTTTTAAATTGGTGCAATAAAAATATCATAGTTAACATTTCAATGATTAAATTCAATTTAGCGATAATTACTTTTAGTAACGCAAAAGAGGCAAACTCATTTTTGGATAAAGTAGATAATTCTAAAGATAAAAAATTTGATGGATATATAGATAAGAAAACGATGTTTTGTAGGAGGGTCATTTCGGAATGGCACGACAGTATTCCTGAATTGTGGCAAAATATGGTTGAAAAAAATGATATTCTAAATATAGAAAACATGAGGAAAAGAATAGTGGAACAAAGAGCTTAAGAAAGCCGAATACATTTATACAAACAACTTTATTGTCACAATGAAGGGAAATACAATTAAAGATAGTATTACAGTGTTTAATAATCTGAAATTCAATTTAAGAGTACGTCCATATGTCGAGTCCGTTGTACAATGTTATAACTGTTTTCGTTATGGTCACATCAAGGCCAGGTGTAGAAATATTACCAGATGTATAATATGTGGCGAAGCAGTTCATGGTAAATGTGATAGGACGGTAAAATGCAGAAACTGTAGCGATGAACATAAATCTACTAATAAAAAGTGCCCAGTCTATAGGATCAATAAAGAGATTAAGATACCAATGGGTTACAATAATGTCTCATATAGAGAAGCTAAACAAATGATTTATGGAAAGAATAGCCAAAGTGAATATGATAGATTTAAAAATCCTACAGCATGGCCGTCATTAGTGGAAAATAGAAATATAGGCCGATATTCATAGTCCGTTCTTATATTTAAGATCGTCTTAAGTATCATCTTGAGACGCTATCAACCAATCAGACAGCCGTATCAGCATCTTAAGACATTGCTTAAGATGATCTTGAAATAAGAATCGATTATGAATATCGGCCATAGACAGTGAACCTGACAATATTAAGGCTGGTTTATGCAGGCAATAACCGTAAAAAATTTATAGTTTAAAAAAAACCGTTTTTTTCAAATCGCTGGAAAAAAACCAGAAAAATTCCGGTTTTTTTTCTGAAAAATTGCTTTTTTGCGAAAAATTGCTGTTTTTGCTTTGTAAATAACATGCTACATAATTTTACAATATTATTAAAGTAAGATACCTTGTATAAGCACTGGAATTAATATTGAGCTAATTTTTATGTTTATATTTGGAATATTATTATATACATCACTTGAGGTTTAATAAATTATTAATTATTAAACAAACTGTTCTAAGAACAAATGTAATTCTAACTAGTTTAATGACTAATTTAAGTTAATATTTATGTTAATTATTTTGTGAAGAATTTTAATTTGAATACTAGCAATTATCAAGAGGCATACGTTTTATTTTATTTAAAAAATATATTAATTCTGTTTTTATTTATTTTTGTGATTTGCTTTTTGTTTCCCTCGTATTCACATTATCATAAATAAAAAGAAAAAACTTTAAGGACAGAAACTTAAAGACAGAAACTAACATTAGCTTAACTTTATACGGACTGTTTTCTAGTCATTTTTCATTAACACAGATTTTTAACTCTAGTTTGCCATACCCTGATCCGATGAATTCTTGAAGTGTAATCTCGTTTTATAGTTTACTTCTTCCTGTATATTGTTATAAATTTAATTATTTCAAATCATTTTCTCGACCTGCTATTACCTTATGAGCATGGTATTTAGACTATGTATTTTTTAATTTTTACATTACAAGCTTTAAAATATTAATTAGAATGAAAGTGACAAGACGAAAAATCGAGCTGTCTCACGAATAGAAGTATAGCAAACTACGGACTCGAAAATAAGCATGGAGAGCTAGAATTAAGAAATTATATCGTAAAACAGATAACTTTGATACTGATGAGGTATCATAGTACAATATTTTTTGAATTTTTCCGATGAATTTTTCTACCCCCGAGAAAAAAACCGAAAAAATCCGCGGAAAAATGAAAAAAAAACGGCTTTTTTCCCAAGCCTTTAAAACTATAAAGAAATTGGTCAATCATAGTCGAGAATTCTTCTATAAATCGATTATGATTGGCCAATTTCTTACAGTTATTGCCTGCATTAAGGCTGGTTTATGCAGGTAATAACCGTTTCAGAAAATCTGATTAAAATTTCGGCTGATATAAGAAATACGATTTTGAAGGAAGAATATGCACTGGGAGCGTTCTTGGACGTATCAGCCGCATATGATAATGTAGATTTTGAAATACTGTACAGTAAATTACGGGTAGAAAAATGCCCAACGAGAATTGCCAATTTTGTTATTAACTGGTTACAAACAAGACAGACAGAGTTTGTAATTAATGATAATAAAACAATTTGGAGAAATGTAAATAAAGGATTGCCTCAGAGAGCAGTGCTTAGTCCGATTTTATATGCATTATACACCAACGATATTAAAAAAAATATTCCAAGGGACATTCATGTACTGCAGTTCGCGGACGACATAGCAGTGTATACATGTAATATCAATAGAGTATATAATAGATCCAGATTAGAAACAGCGGTTAACTCAATCGGGGAGAATTTATCAAAGCTGGGTCTCTCTCTAGAACCGAGAAAGACTCAGCTTGTAGAATTCTCGAAAACAGGATATTTTGATAGAGGTCTTGTTATTAGGTTAGATAATGTAGAAGTTCATAATTAAAATTCATCAAAATTTTTAGGAATATAGTTGGATAACGAGCTTAGTTTTAATAAACAAATACAAGAAGTAAGAGGAAAAGTAAACCGTGCCAATTCGATTCTCAAGTATTTAAATAGTGTCACAAGGGGGATAGAAGTAAATACTGCTCTTATGTTGTACAAAAGTTTAATTCGATCCACAGTGGACCATGGATGCTTTGTATATGCTCCACGTACTTACGCTGCACAACTGAAGATTGAGAGAGGTCAATTTTTGGACGTGCGTACCGCATTAGGATACAGAAATTCAACTCCCAACAATGTAATTATTGCTGAGGCAAAGTTGACATATTTGATGGATAGAGCCTTAATGTTGGCAAAAAATTTCTGCTTTAAAATCTATAAATATGGAAATGACAATATCAGCGGTAGTTTAGATGGATTGTTGGAAGTTGAACGGTACAGAAGGTATAGAAATCCCGCTTTCAATATTAGCATACTCAATCGAGCGTGGGAATATGTACGTAGGCACTGTAATGTGCTGGGAAATAGCGAAGGCAAGTATAATATTTGGGAATTAGATTGAGACACTTAGTGAAAAAATAGAGATAGAGTATGAAATTAGAGAAGACTTAAAATTACTACCGAAAAACAATAATTTTGATATTGAAAAGATCAAAGGGTATAACAACATAGATAAACAGATAGTTAACGACATAAAGCACAAATATAATTTGGAAGACAAAACATTATTTATTTACACAGAAGGATCTAAATCAGACGAATCAACGGCTACTGGGGTTGGTATAGTAATGGAAAATCAAGACAATGGATTTTACGTTAGTCTCTCCAATAAATGCTCAATCTTTACGGCGGAAGCATTTGCGATAAAAATGGCATTAGAGATAGCTTACCAAAAAAGAGATAGATATAAAGACTTTGTTATTCTAGCAGATTGTAAATCGGTATTGCAGGCTATCAGTAACAATAGAATTGACGTTTATCAAAACAAATATATTTTAGAAATTAAAAAGTGGCACTGTAGATTTAAAACAAGTATAGGGAAGAATGTCAAATATGTATGGATCCCTTCACATCGCAGAATCACTGGAAACGAATTGGCGGATCATTTGGCAAAATTTGGCTCGGAAGAAGTACCTAATGAAAAATTAGAACTTCCTATTTATGATCTCAGAACAGATACAAAAATAGAAGAGTGGGAGAGTACTATTAGTATTAATAACCGACTGTTTCATACAAAAGAAGTCCATTATTTCGAAAATTTTTATAAGGAAACAAAAAACCATGGTTTCATAAATTAAATGTAGAAAGATATTTTATCACGTTAATAAATAGAATAAGGGCTAACCATTATAATTTAAACGCTTCCTTGGCAAGGAAAGGATATGTTGAGGACAGCAGATGCGAATGAGGTTACGAATATGAAGATATAGATCATTTAATATGGCGCTGTAGTCGCTACGATGAACAGAGAATGGTTATGGGCGAGATTTTGCATCGTGAGAATATGGATGGAGTTGAGAGCATCGTCGATTTAATTAAACAAGAGAACTGGAGGAAGATTGGAGTATTGTTTGTGAATTTGTGAAAAAAACGGGTAGAATCGTGTAGCGTTGCGTGACCGGACGCTATCACAAAGAGATTATACATATAGAGGGGAAGAGCCAGCTACGAATGCGTGAGTTAATAGAAAGAGACAGAAAACGAGAGGGCCATCAGCATCCTTGTTCAATCGCGCATGAGCTGTTGATTTTCGCAGTTAAGTGGGGAGATCAGGATCAATCAGGATTATAGTTTCACTACGATGCCTTCCCACTTAGCGCAACATTAGACAAGGATAGAGATGGCCCTCTCATTTTCTTTCTCTTACTATTAGCTAAACGCTTCCACTTACAGGAGCCCTATACCTATTACACACCTTGCGCTATCACGACGGAGATTCGAGAGCGAGTTGGGTCACACTCACCAACATGTCATATAACCTAACCTCCGCGAGGGTTCACGACGTTAACACAAAAAAAAGCAAAAATCTGGAATCTGCAAGTCCAGATTCCAGAATCAAGAAGCTGCGCAATAATCTGCGCAACCCGACGCTCGAAGCTCGATGCTTGCATGTAAGCGATCATTAATGCCTTCCCCGTGCAGTCCTATTCCTCTATATTTTTATATAATGCATATAACGTATCCTATATGAATGCATGCGCATATGGATATGCACGGGGACTGCATTAATGACCGTTTGTGTAACTACATCTTGAGGCGCCGATTTACAGCACACCGCCAGAAGGAACAGCCAGGAACAACAACCGCTGGCACTCTCCCTCCACTCATCGGCCTGCGTCGAGCAACTGTAGGACCACGTAGAGCCAGAGCAGAAAGATGGCCGTAATACAATCGTAGTCGTAGTGGTCATAGTCGTATAGTCGCAATTTCAATACACAAAGAATTGTCGTTATTTGTCTTGATAGTCGCAATTTCAACACACAAAGAATTATCGTCTTTGTTGTAAATCTCATATCGCATTATATCGCATGCGAAAAAGAAAGGAAACAAAAACAGAAACGGAACGTAAAAAAACAGAAAACAATGACAGTAGAGACGCAGATTATCGATAAACGCGCGTCCTTACGTGTTTTTACCGACGTAGTAAAACGCGGGCTAAATGTGGTATCACTGTTCTGAAATAAGCATCATACTTCAATTGTTTTTCTATGCGCTATGTTTACTCTTATCTGTTTGGTCGCAACGTCTTGCTGCTGATCAGAGCTGTCTTCAGCTGGCAAATTAATATTCACGACCAAAAAGGTAAAGTAAATTTTTACACAATACACACACACACACATTCGGAAAGAGAAAAGGCTTCAGTCAATAAATACTGTAAGGGGACGAATCACGGGATCCTAATCTCTTTCTGTGACATACACATTTGTAATATTTATATATATTATTTATTTATTTTATACGGAAATGTCTGACAAATCGATCAAAAGAGGAAAGAGAAGCTTCTCAGAAGCTTGGCTTACTGATGATCGATATAAATTTTGCATACGCGAAGTTCCGTCCAATAATACTCTCTATCATTGCACTGTATGCAATAAAAATTTGTCATGCAATTCAACACATGTTTCGAGACATGCGGATTCTGTGGGTCATAGAAATAAACTTAAAGAAAAATTATTAGACAACAATGATGATAAATCACGACAAAAATGTAAAACATTTCAGCCAAAATGGTTAGAAATTGAGGAATATAAATGTTGGTTACGCGAAGTGCCACATGATAAAAGTTCATTTTTTTGTTCAATTTGCGGTATATGTGGAAGTATATCAGGTGGATTATGCCATATTAAACGACACGCAAAATCCAAAACTCATTTAGATAAATGTAAAAATTTTGAAAAGAGCAAAAAAAAATCTAATATAAAATTATATATGCCAAATAATAAATTGCCATTTGAAGAACGTAAAAAAGAAGCAGAAATGAGATATGCGACATTAATTGCCACTCAAAATATTTCTTTTGATAATGCAAAACACATTCTAGAATTTTTTCAAAATTTATCAGATGATCCACATGTGTTGAAAAAAATGACAATGGGTCGTACAAAGTGTAAAAATGTTATTACAAATGCATTATATCCAATGGTGAGAGAACGTGTCATGAACAACATTCAGAATACTAGATTTTCTATATTTATAGGAGAGACGTCTGACATTACAAATGATAAATGGATGACTTTTCTTGTAAGATATGTAGATTTAGAGATATTAGATATTCGCACGCAATTAGTGAAATTGATTGATATAGATGCCAAAGATTCCAGCGCGGAAAAGTTGATTAACACATTTAAATGTGAAATGTGGCAATTAAAGATACCATTTCAAAATATTGTTGCCTTATCATGCGACAATGCATCTGTCATGACAGGGAAACAGAAATTGTTCAAAAAAGAATTGGAAGAATTATGTCCAAATTTATTAACATTTTCGTGTCCTTGCCATTCCGCTGCATTAGCAGCTCGTGCTGCATGTAATGCGATACCCAATTTTTGCGATGATTTTCTGAAAAAAATTATTAAATATGTTAACAGTAATCCAAAACGTTCGGCTATTTTCGATGAATTTTGTCTTAGTTTTGAAAATAAGCATCTAAAATTTAAAAAATTATGTGAAACATACTGGATTTCCCAGTATCAATACGTAGATAGACTTCTGGAATCTTGGCATACAATTGAACTTTTTTTAACTGAGAAAGTTGTCAGTGAAAAAAGTAAGTCTGGAGAAGAATTATTAATTATAATGCGCAAAGTTCATGTAAAAGCGTATTTTCTATTTTTAAAATATATTTTAAATGAATTTAATGCATTCAATGCATTCTTTCAAGCATTAGAAACGCGGATACATGTTTTGCATTCAAAATCAGTCAATTTTCTTTTTGAAATTTGCAAACATTTTTTAAAAGATGAGCTTATGAAATCTTTCACAGAGAACATTATGAACATAATGTTCTCTGAAAAAGAAAATCATAAAGTTCTTCATGAAATTACTTTTGGACCCGATTGCGATGAATACCTTAACGAAATAATGCAAGATCACGAAAACGATGTTACAACAGTTCGAAAGAACTGTTTGTCGTTTTATGTAACTGCTGCAGAAGAAATTCGTAAAAGGTTACCTGTAGACAATGTATTTTTATCAAAGTTAAATGTTTTCCAACCATATGTGACTTTATTTAATACAGACAGAGAAACATCATTTAAAGATGTTTCTTTCGTAGCTAAAACTATTGGTGGTTTTTATGAAGATAATTTAAAGAAAGAATGGATTGCATTGCCATTAGACTTTACAAATGAGGAAAAACAAATTCTTTCTAAAAAAACATTTGACGAAATGTGGAAAAAAATTTTGCAATGTCAGGACTCTAATAATAGAGCTAAATATCCCAACTTAAAAAGTGTTTTGAATGCTGTTCGATGTCTTCCGAATTCAAATGCCGATTCGGAAAGAATGTTTTCTATTTTAACTGATTTGAAAATGAATAAACGTAACAAACTTTCATCGGCAACTGTTAATGCCATTTGCGTTATTAAGTCAGCATTGAAAGCAAGAAACGAAACTTGTATAAACATGATGATAAAGGAAAGAGATTTATCTCTTATGTCTCCAGACAAATTATATGCAAGTAGTGCTAAAAAAGATCAGAATACTTTAACATTACATGCAATGGTTGTTAATGATATTGCTGGTCCTTCGTGGACAGATTGAAGTGTTTAATTTAAAATATTAATATTTTGTACACATCTTGTCTGTAAGAACATCGCTCAAAAAGAGTGCGTAAACAATTTTATCCGTAAGAACATCTTTCGAAAAGAGTGCGTAAAAGATCTTGTCCGTCAGGAAATCACTCGAAAAGAATGAGTAAAAGATCTCGTCCGTAATACAGCTACATTTTTTTCTCCTTGTATTACATGGAGCATAATTTCTTTCTAATTTTATAAATATATCATTAAGATGAATCGACATAGCGTTATAATTTTGCCGAAATACTATTTCGAAATTACATCGGCAATTATCAATATTTTACAAAAGGTTAATACTTCTACATTTATTTTTGTAAATGGACCTACATAATTGCTGATTAAAATTTTTATGCAAGATATCGTCATATAATTTCACAAATGTTGTCCTATCAAGGTTATCCTACTAACTTTTATATATAAATAATTCTACGTATAAATCAATATTTATGTATACGTATGTATCCCAAATAATTTTTTCGAGAACTAAACAAAACAGGCGCGTGGTACAAAGCTTTTGATATTACATAATTTCGTAAAAATTATTAAATTTTATATTACACTATTAACTCTTGATACACATAAATGTTGGTTTATAATAGCTGTAACCGTAAGAAATTGGCCAATCATAGTTGAGTAATAATGAATTGCGCATCGCATCGTCAATTCTCTATCGACTCGGCAAGTCGAAAATCTCGCGAACTGCAATCACGTAGCTGTGAACAAGAGAAAAGAAGACAGTTTAAGACAAAAGAGGATAGATCGAGAGGGTGAGAGACTGCTTGAGAGAGAAGGAGACAGAAGAACTCCCCCCTCCCATTTGTTGCTATGGCTGCTCGACGCAGACCGATGAGTGGGGAGCAGTGTTGTTAGGCGAGCCGCTTTTTTCGCGCATGCGCATTGCGATACTAGCGGAATTCA
>QKQZ01008537.1:0-10499 GCA_003595255.1 Solenopsis fugax | reverse complement strand
CCTGCTTTTCAGCAACTATATTGTAGGGTGTTTCAAAAATACGTGGCCAACTTTAAGAGCTTAAGATACCTAAGCCGAATAAGATCGTTGATTTATTTTATGAAAACTCTATTTATGGGAATATTGGAAAAAACTAAGTAAGAATAATTTTTTATTTCAATTACTAATAAGAATAAAATATATCTTCTATATAGAATATTTGTAAATAAACAAAAAATTTAACTCAGACATTGGGCTTTATTACATTTCAGAATATAAGGTCCTAATAAAAAATAATTTGAAAATAATAAAGGAACTAAACATTATCTTCTAATCAATTTCAAAACGATTATTAACAAAAACGAAATTTCTCAGGATTTACTCTATTCTTAAACAATTATTTTTAATTTAATCTTTAATTAATTTTTCGAAATTTCTAGCCATTTGGATGTAATTTTAGATTCTTGAAAGTTAGTAGTATTGAAAATTATTATCCTCTGGTGTAAGCCTTACACATAACAAACAATGGCTATAATAATGACTACCCAAATGGGCCTTATTTAACGAGTACATCCGTTTCTAAAATAATATATTTATTCCAAAAAAATATGTTATTTTCTATAATTAAAAAGTTGAGTAATATTATATGTAATAATAAACTATATAACGAATTTTTATAAAACGGTTCATACATCCACTTTGTTACAAATTTGTGTTGCATCAAACAGATGCATTGTTACTGGTTCTAATTCTCTAATCCCTCTTTACCTACTTCCTACAATATATCTTTTAAGTACATAAACTAGCCGTAAAGCGCGTTTTTAAATTTTAAAATGGGTTTTGTTCAGTACTGAATCTTATTCGACTCAGGTAAGATCCTTATTCTATTCATTGCTCAGGATAAAAAAAACATATGAATATCGGTCCGGAAACACTTATTTTCCAAATTATGAACAATTTTTATTTACAACAGACGTTAGTATTTCACTAAAATAATTGCTGGAAGCGATTTCTTTCAACACTAATACATGCTTCACATCGACGTTTCATGGTCGACATTCAAAAATTCCCAGAGTATTTTATCACACGAAGCAGTAATATGATTTCGATATGATACTTCTACAGTAGCAACAAGAATAGTATAAACGAATCTTAAGATAGAATCCCCATAAATAAAAAACCAAAGAATTTAAATCGGGAGATTGCACACAATGCACTTGGTTTTCATTTGTCACTCTATCAATCAATATGATTATCAAAAAATTTTTAACAAACAAAAAATGTTTATAGCTTAGAAGAATTTGCAGACCCAAGTTCATATGTTTCTTATTCTAATAGAATATGAAAGTTTAAAGTTTGGATATCTATTTCTGAAAAACCCTGTATTACCAAATAGTTTTTCAACTCAAATGATAAAACTTTTATTTAAGGAAATATAATCAAAAAATCAAAAGGTTTTAATCAGTTTAAAAATTATAGAATATTATTTAAAACGAAAAATACTATATTAAACTATTAATACTATATTAATACTATATTGAAATTTCAAATTGACCATGCAGTTTCTAGAAAATAAAAGAAAAGTTTAAGTTTGAGTTTAATCACTTTATGACATGACATCTTTGTGTCAGATACATCAAACAACAGATATATCACATTACATATTTTTTTTAAAGTACATAAAAGTTATATGAATAATTAGAGTAAGCTTTGTATGTCCTTATAAAAATTCAATTCCAGTCACCATGTAGTTTTCTCGTACACAAGTAAACAGCTGATGAAAGTATGCTGGTGACTAAAGATGACTTCTGATGAACTAAATAATGGAAAATAATGGAAAATTTGGCAAAGCTGTTGAAAAAAGATTTTAAAAATCGTTACAAATATTAATTAAAAACTAAACTCTTGTAAGGTTCTAAGTGTAGGCAAGAATTGAAATATCTAGTGATACACGATAAGTGTTGAAACGTTACAGGTTAGATAATTATACAGCCACGTCTGACATTTTTAATGATAAAATTAAGAATCTGCATAAACAGTATGTAAAATCTTCTTAAATCAATAACATTAAAACCAATCAAAAATATTATTAATTTAATTTTATGCAGTTATTAAAACCAACAAGTGATTTCATGGAATCCAAATATATGGTAAAAGTTCAACAATTGTTATGTTCTCAGTAATGTAAATCACTTTTTGTTGAGATTGTATCAATCATACTTCCTCAATAGAAATTTGAAAAAAACTTAAAGTTTGAGAATAAAATTTCACTTGTGAAAAAAAACTCAGATTACAGATGAAAGGTTAAGCCTCCCGAGTTGAAAAATAAGGAGTAGTTTACCTCCAAACAAGAGAGCGATCGTAATTTAGCGGCGAGTGAGGAACCAGCCGGTCCTACGAACAGGCATACCATCTTGTCGCCGTCTTCTCGCAAACACGTGCGACACAATTTACTGATGTTCTCACTGTCGATCTCCTTCGTGACTATAAACATCTCTCCGCCGTTTGATAAACCGAAAAATGTTGCCCGATCTCGATTCGTTATTTTTTGTTCATAGATTAAGTACCTTTAATTTATCATTCAAATTCTTTTGGTGCATTATCTCTGGTCACGTATCTCATTCATTCTTCTCATTAGTCATGTTTTTATGGCTCTACGGATCTTTTTTACGTCTCTGTTTTGACGTTTTCGCATCCATGCGGCTGTCAAATTTCATTTCGTTCACGCCACCGACGCAAGGTATCACCACCGTACTGTGAGAAACGTCGGGCTGTCGTGTTCCTAAACTCATCAATACGCGCATGACTGAAAGTGGTCTACTTTCCATCGAAATTCAGTTCGATTTTACTGTGTGAATCATGAAAATCAAATATGCATTAAAATGCGAAATGCGCAGTTCATTATTTTAAATTCGGATGGATTCATGTCCCATTAAATAATTATAAATAAGTTTTTTAAATTCATCGATTAATCTATCGCATAAGCGTGAATATAGGGGCAAGTTTTTTAATTCATTGATTGATCAATCGCAAATGCAACTTTGCTCTATGAAAGCTACATTTGCGCGTAATAAATATGTAATTAATTTATAATTAATGAATTAAAAAACTCATCTAGCTAATTTAATGGGACATGAATCCATCCGAATGCAAAATAAATGAATAGCGCATTTCGTATTTCCATCCATTTGAATATATTTGAATCCAAAAATACTCCGGAACTCTAAAGCGCGAACTCGGATAAATTAAAAGGAATTGTAGTGTTTTCAATTTATTTGAATTTATTTTATTTTACTGTGGGTATAATGATATTCGAGATAAAGTCGGGATATGATATGGTGTATTTAATATTGATTCCGCTATATCGGTTAAGGCCAATGAAAAATTAAACAATATTCGCAGCAAATGAAAATAAATTCAATTGAAAATTGCAATTTATTCGAGTTCGCGCTTTAAAGTGTCCCAGAGTATTTTTGAATTCAAATATTATAGACTCAAATGGATTGAAATACAAAATGCGCTATTGATCATCATTTTGAATTCGGATAAATTCATGTATATATTAAATTATTACTTCATAATTTTTAGGATAATTTTTCTTTTAATAATTTTATTTTTTATTAACATAAAATCTTTTCACCCTATTTTTTTAATTATTATATTAATTTCTTACAGAATAACAATTTGTTTACTTATATCCATTCAATCCTTTAACTATATATTTTCTATTATATTCTTTTTAATAATAATTAGTGGTCTTTTAATTATTTTTTTATACTTTGCTAGATTAATTTCTAATGAACAAAATAAATTAATATTAAATTATATTATTTTTAGATTCAAATGAATTGAAATACGAAATGAGCTATTCATCATGTCGAATTTATATATTATTTTTGGATTCAAATGGATTCGAAAAATCTGAAGCGCGAATTCAAAAATGTCGAAATGAGTTCATTTCTATTCATTTTAATTCATTTTCGTTTGATGGGTTGGCTAAACCTTCTAGGGATTCTAGTTGAAAAAGAAAGGAGACACAAAGTTCCAGAAGTATATAGCTTACATTGTATACAAACATTATAACGAAATATTTTTGGTAACTGTGTATTTATATAGATTAAACCTGCTTGATAGCATAAATAAATACCACTGACGAAACGGACTAATCGAATTCATGTGTGCATAATGAATAAATTAAAAGAAACTCAAATTAGTTCATCGTTCCACAAAAATGTGTCTCTGCTTACAAAAATCATATCGCCGTCAGTTGAGTTTCAACGACTCTTTAAAAAGGTATGAAAACATTTCTAAAAAACATTAACATCAGTTTCATTAATTTAGACATTTTAATTTCATAACTGAAATTAAAATAAGTTTCTGATATAAGCATTCTTTTATGAAAAAGGGTATGTTTGACAAGCCTAATATGACGGGTTTTCTACATGTATCGCATTACTTGTCAACGATATATGACGCAAAACTGTTTAAGCAAATGGTCAGGTGGCCGATCTTATGCAAAAGAGACGAAGTTACCTACCGGATTGAAATAAAAAACTTCTTATGCCTCTTATCGCGTGACAATCCTGATCTTAACTTCCCAACAATATTGATGTCTTATTTGATCCAATCGGCAGGAATCAAATTCCAAATTATTATGTGGAAGTTATCGCAACTCGCTCTCAGAGCTTACATCCAGAGAGAATGTATGTAATGTGCTGACTATAATACTGTATTTTCGTCCCAATTCTAGATAGTACAAAATAAAATGTTTTTAAAAACATTAATAAAAAAAGATTTTGAAATATTTAAAATATATGTGCATAAATAAATTTTATACATATAATATTCTTATGTCCAAAAAATGTAAGTATTAAAAAGATATTATATAAATATTTATATATTTATTAATTATATTCTAATAATTAGAATATAATTAGAATATAATTAAATTGAGCTATATTTTAATATGTGTCATATATAGGAAAGGACCCATTTGGCCGATTTTAATTATTGAAAGATTTATTGTTTTATCGAAAACATTTTTTCTATGATTCGCATAGAGCAATCCGAACTGTCTGACGTTAATCTTTCGTGCTAAATAATTTCCATTATGGAAATAAATGCGATTTACTGGTCGAGCGAAAAAGATCCATTCGGTCGCTACGATTACTTGATACGATCAAACGTGTTTGTATACTGTATAAATTACCTTTTTTACTAAAATTTTCTTTGACATTAATCACAAGTCAATATTCATAATCCGATTTAAAAAAAATTAAAAAATTCTAATTCTATTTATAGTATCTAATATTCCATTGTGCGCACTTCATTAACAGTCTCGATCAGTTGACTCCATTTTAATGCTTTTAATGATAATTTAGTGATATTACTGAGTTATTTCTTTAAATTTCTTTATTTATAAAAAGAGCTTATTTGATCCAGACCGGATATTACGTAGTCTCCAGGTAAGAAAAGGTCGGAGTGTGTTTTATCTGATGTTAATTTGATTACTGAAATGTGTGTTGTAAGAGATTTCAGCATATTCAAATGATTTGGTTTATGTTACAGTGATTTAGAGGACTTTGAACTTTCAACTTGATTTTTCCAAAAATATAGTATTTGCAACTTCAATATTCAAATTTGTTTTTTTATTGTCAATTTTGAGAAGGTTCGATAACGTTTTAAATGCGGTAGCTTACAGTCGCTATCGAATCTGGTGTTCCATTTCGACCGAATGGGTCTTTTCCCTTATGATAACAGTACACATAAATATGTAAAATCTATTTATATTTTATAAAAACGAGAAATTTAGACTCTGGATAATTAATTAAATTAAATTAAATATAAAATTACCGTAAGAGTCATACGCTAAATTCTTGCAGACTTTAGTTCATTGCAAAAATGAATTGTGCAGTAAATGCTGGTAGATAGTTGCAATAATTACATTCGTATCGATTACAAAAATTTTAAATACGTTTCGACCTTCGGTTTGGATGCAAATAATATTTATTAGTCTCTTTAATAATAAATTGTTATCTTAATCATGAATATGTGCGTACGTGTGTATGTACGTGAATTCTGTGTATGTAAAAAAAATTTTCATACATTTCTAAAATATATTTTACATATTATAGTAATAATTTTTGTATTATTCCAAAATAATCATTATAAAAAGTTTCCATCAAATATTTACATATTTTTTAAAAATAAATAAATTTTTAGAATTTTATGAATATTTATGATAATTGTTTTATGCTGTCTGGCATCGTTATTTATCCGAATTTTTGTTTCTTCAGTTCAAGAATTATTGAACGTGCCGTGTGCAAGTCCAGCGCAGGAGTTAACGATAGCATACTTCAATAATATAATCGTGCAAAAATGCAACGTCATATTGAAAACGTGTAAGAAAACGGAGAAAATACTGGATGCAACGAATATCTTTTTTAAGTAAACCACTATACTTTTATTTACAACGAATGGCAGTCATCAATGCATATAATCACATTATATACAAGTATTTTATATCAATTTGCATATAATCACATTATATATTTTAGCGGCGAAATGAAGGCATTGAATGCATACAAATCGGAGATTTTTGATAGAAAAGAAAATATAAAAACGCTGGTCCTCGATCTACCAGCTCATTTATTAATTCAAAAACGACTGATAGATGTCGAAGATTTCGATATAATAAGCAGTTAGTGTATTATAAATATTTCATTCGTGATTTTCGTTTATTCATAACTTCATTAAAACTTTCATATTTCTTCTCGTGTTCCAGTATGGGAAAGAAGCATTTTTAAGAGAGTTCAATATATTCAGAGAAAAAACAAAGAGTTAAACGAATTAGAGGAATCCTGCGATTGTTTGTGCAAACTTATTTTAAGGATAAATTTGAATTCTGGGACGCTTAATGCAAATAAATTTCCTAAAATTCATTTCAATAATTATTATTTAATATATATGCAATCTGAAACACAGGTAAGGTAATCGATTGTGAATGTTTTGTATGTGGTATCTTTTTACAGTCATTTATTTTCTTTTTTTTTTTTCAATTTAAGAACTTAATTCGCAATTTATATGCGAAAGACTCCGTCGTGTTCTCCACTTTGCTGTCGCTTCTGCACTTGACATTCAAGCAAATATTATATTATAAGAACATTACCGATCTCTCCGATCTATCACAGTGTTTACCATTCGTTCAAAACGCTTACAAAAAGATGAAATCACTGCAAATGCTGTTCAATGCACTGACCGTGAGAATCAGCAGTATGCACAGAAATGAGCAATATGTGTCTCAAGAAATTGAAAATGTTAACATCGATTTTGACGCAAACAATGTATCAATTGTAAATCGCAACATCTTACTACAATCTCCGAAAATTAATTTTATTCTCAATCAACACACAGACGATGATGTTTTTTATGAGAGATTATCTTCATCTCCGGTAGAAGGTATTGTTCTTAAATTTATATAAAGTTATTAGCGATCAGAAAAAAAGAAAATCAAGAAATTTAGATTAAATTAAGATTAAATTACAGTAAAATAATTGTAAATTTTATTGTTTACTTTATTCTTTATTATATCTTCTTTTTGTTTGTAATTAAATTTAAAAAATGTCAATATTTTTATTTTTATTTTTATTCAGTGTTGCTTTAAATTTTAAACAGAAATTTTTTTCAAAAAGTCACCCATGCAGCACAGAAGCTTACAACAACGTTGTAACATTACAGTACAAGTATATTGCAGTATATTTTACTTTTTTGCAATGTGCAATGAAATATTTCTGCAATTTTACTGTAATCTTTTTATGTTGTATGAGGAAATCGAGAAAGGTCAAGGAATATTTTTTCTGTTTCGTTAACGACTCGCTATTTTATCTGTCTTACTAACTCTGTTCCCATACAGCACAGAACAATATTGCTGTAACGTTAAAGAGAATATTTTGTTCTGTATAGATTATATCTAATAACCAAAATTATGCTGTAAAAATTTCGTTTTAAACGCCTAAAATATGCTCTATAAAATTGAAAAAAAAAGCTCTTAAAAAGGAATATATGCTCTTAAAAAATTACATTTTATTACAAAAATTTTCAAATTTTACCTAAATTATTTATAAAGTTGGAGTAGAATAAACTTAATAAAATATATTGATTATATATTTATTTTTTAATTCAGTTACTCTTATAGTATTAAAAAAAATCAAAATATTAAATGAAACAAACACATCATATTTAATATATATTAAGTAAGAAGTAATTATTCTAATAAAAATATATCTATACAAGTTCGTCAATGTAAAAACAATTCGAAAATGAGCGCAACAAGCGAGAATGTAATATAATAGCGCTTAATTATATTTTAATTTTGTTTGAGGCCTTTTAGAGACGGAAATTGAGTAGCACAATATTCGGGCACAACGTTTATTAAATACTTAATATAACCGAGTAAGGATAGATATATGTTATTGAAAAACTCGTTGCTAGGGCAACAGTGAAGAGAGAGTGTGAGTATGTAGATGGGCGTGTGTTTCGTAACGTGTGACCAAAGCATATGGATGATGACTGTTGGAGGATCGTAATAGATTTATTTATCCTCAACACTTCCCCTCGATCCGAGAACTGATCACTTCCTCAGTTGTCGATCATTCCAAGAAGCATTAGGCATCTTCGAAGCTTCGGCGCTGATAGTCCCTTCGTCAGAATGTCGGCAGGCATGTTGTCAGTGGAAGAGTATTCGATCTTCAGATCCCCGCGATTCAAGACCTCTCGTATGTAATGATGGCGAACGTCGATATGCTTAGTCCGCTCATGGAAGACTGGATTCTCAGCGATCTTCCGTGCTCCGTTATTGTCTCAGAAAATCGTGACATCGCGACACTCGCTGTACTCCAGTTCCTTTAGGAAACGATGGATATAAATGGCTTGCTTGGCGGCTTCGGTAAGGGCCATGTACTCGGCCTCCGTTGAAGACAAAGCCACTGTTCGTTGCTTTCGGGATTCCCAAGCCACAGGAGTTCCACCCAGAATGAAAGTGTATCCGGTATATGATCTCCTATCGATTGGACAGTTTGCCCAATCGGCGTCAACATATCCTCTCCGGTTTTACTATATTTCAGTCCAAGTCCCAGTGATCCCTTTAAGTAGCGTAGTACTCGTTTGGCCGCTGTCCAATGTGTCGAATTATAGCAAGTCCCGAACTGACTGAGATAACTTACAGCGAATATGTCGGGCCTTGTGCATGTGGCGACGCACATCAATGCTCCTATAAGTTCTCGATACGGTAAGTGCTCACTCTGTGGGTTGTCTTTGTTTCCTGGTATCAGCTTGACGTTCGGATCCAAGGGTGTGGATACGGGGTTGGCGTCTGACATACCAAATCTTTCTAGAACATCTAGAATGTACCTCTTCTGGCTCATTGATATGCCTGTCCTGTCCTGATGGAATTCTATTCCGAGACAATATTTCACGTGCCCAAGATCTTTGATTTCAAATTCGTTTGACAGAAATCGCTTAAGTTTCCGGATTTCCGATTCATTTCTTGATGCAATAATAATGTCATCGACATATATGGCGATAACTAGGAGATTTGTCCGCGGCCTTTGAAGAAAACACACGGATCTGCAATTGATTTCGTGGCGCCAAACCTACTCAATATGCTGCATAAACGCTCGTTCCAACACCGGCCGGCCTGCTTCAGTCCGTACAATGCCTTGTTCAGAAGACAGACTCTGTCCCCTTTTTGCAACTCTCCGAGCATTTGTTTGGCCTTTCTTCGAACGTCGTTCTCCTCTGACTCATCGCTCGCCAGGATCCTGAGTCCCTTTTGAATGTTCTTGGGTATTTCCATAAAGATTTTCTCATTCAACAGATTTTCCATTCAAATATGCAGTAGTTACATCCAATTGTTGCACTGTCATTCCCTTCTCAGCAGCCACGGCCATCAAAGTTCTGATGGACTCCATACGCGCCACGGGAGCAAATGTGTCGTCGAAGTCCACGCCGGGGCGTTGAGCAAAACCCTTCGCTACTATGCGAGCTTTTCGACGTTCTAGTGTTCCGTCCTCTCGATATTTGTCACGTAGCACAACCCTGCTGCCTATGACGGTCGCAGATTCAGGTCGATCCACGGCTTCCAGGTGTCCTTCTTCAAGATGGACCTCAGTTCACTTGCAATTGCGTCATTCCACTCTGCGGCATCTGGACCATTGATGGCTTCCTCGATGGAGACTTCAGTTAATTTGACCGCTTCATCCTGAAAAAGTGCTAAATCGGCGTGATGAAATAATTTTCTGGGTCTTCCCCTGAGTCCGGTTTGCAATAATCGTGGTCGTCCGCAACCACGCGTTGGAGTGGTACGCCCATGTGATGTGATCTCCTCCTCCACGTCACTATCATCTTCTAGCGCATCTGGGGGTCCCTCGTTTTGGCTAGAAGTTGCTATAATCGTCGGCCGCATCTCTATATCAACGCTCTCCGGTTCCGTCTTCTTCTGATCTATGAGTTCTTCGTAATCC
>QKQZ01008536.1:0-40961 GCA_003595255.1 Solenopsis fugax | reverse complement strand
ACGGCGGCAGGTGCCTGCTCTCCGATCTCTCTTGTCGTTCTTCCTTTACGAGGCACTAAGCTAAATAACGAACGCTCTGCGAGCAACACCGTTGAATGCCCCGGCCAATCGTTCGAGGATTTTTCACTAAAAGAATTAATGTAAAATAAAAATAAGCCGTGGGAATTGAGGAGCAAAAATATGCGAAGGATATAAAATTTATCTCCAGAAATATAGATTCTTAAAGCACAACGCGAAATCATCTTNATCTCTCGGAAAAAATCAATATAATATTGTAGACTTTATTTTGTCAGATAAAGAACTTTAAATTGTAATATAATGGAAAATAGACAATACACAGATTAGCTACAATTTTGTAGCAAATTTATTTTGTCACATGCAAACACAAAAACTGTGACTCTGTGAAACAAATTCGCAAATAAATACTACAATATTTTACAGCCTTAAACAGTTTGTCAAATGATTTAAGACAGATTTCTTAGAACAATTTTTTAGACTTATTTATTACAATTTATCCCTATCCCTATTTGTACTATTATTTGTAGAAGATAATTCCCCAATTGTACAATCTAATGCTACATTTTTTTCTGAGTGTACTCTTGAGAGATGCCGCACATCTTCTTCCACAATCGACTCTACCCTCTGGTTTGATTGAATTCTGTGATTATTATTATCTTATTGTCTATCTCGGTAATATCTCGTTTTTCTTCTGCCTCATTCTCATATTGCGTCGTGTTTTTGTCTGTTTCACGTTACTCTTTGCTTTCTGAAACGAACATGGCTCGCCGCGAGCGGTGAGACTGCAGTGATTTTGCCGGGGTATTCTTCGACAAATCCGGCTAGAAATAAAGTCGACATACGGATTTTATAAATGAATGAAATGTGCGAAAAATAACCTCGTAAAATATATTATAATAATTATATTATTCCTGAAAGCATAATTACAGAATAGCAAATTATAAATTATTGAACAGTAACCATTTTCCTCTATCACTTTTTTTTCTATTTTGATTTATAAAGCCAACTCAAACCAGTTCACCAGAATCACCTTGTGATTTTATTTCATTATACTTGTTACATATATTAGATATTTTCATTATTACTACTCTATAATATAAACGTTTGATATATATAAATTTAGAACAAAGATATCCTTCAAACGCTTTGAAAACTAATGTTAAAACTTTCTCTCATATATTCATTAGATCGTTAAAGCTTAGCAGATCGGCGAAAAATAAATTGTCTTCTAAGTAGAAGACAAATGTTTCCTCCATAAGAGCTTTTCCTTTATTTCAGATCGCCGTTCCACTCCTCTTTTCTCCTCGCGAGCATATATATCAACAGTTAAAACACGCCGTCGTCTTCCGCAAAGGATGCCGTCTCGCCTCTCGTAACTATATTTCCTCGCTCGTTGCCGAATACGGTGGCACCCTTCGCACGTCGCTTATAATTCCGACTGCGTGTCTGATAAAATTTACGTGTACGTAGAGGAGAGGCGTCGGCTTGCGCGTCGGCATGTGCGTCGCCTTTCTTGAAATTTCGCGTCACTTCTTCAAAGCCATCTACATAATTCCAACGCGACGGAAACGCACTGATTTAGCCGGGTAATTGAATCGAACCTCACGAAAATACTATGTGTCCCTCATGAATGTTTTATTGCCCTTGCGCAACAATTCCGGACAAATCATGGATTCTGTCCGTTTAACATTTATTTCGCTTTAGTTAAATTAATCATGATTAAATTAACTAATGTCTCGTTCCTCAGTTACAGACACTGCTGTGCTACAATTTTTTTCAATAAAGTATTATATGTTATCATATTATCGTACTGCAAGTGCTTAATTAAAATCGTTAATAATTTTCGTTCGTAATTTTCATCGCCGACTTTTATTACGCATGATATATCCGTGAATTTAACGTCGCATTGAATGATGTTGATTCAAATTAAAACGCGGCGATCATTTCTTTTTTTTCTTGGCGCTTTCCAGCACAGCACTTTATAAATACTAAGAAGAACGTAATTGCTCGTTTTGATCGCTTATATTACTAACTATTACTGAATAATGTGTGGCTTCTCAATTATACCATATGCCTGATTATGTTGAATGGAACTGTGCGCATACATATGGGTTAATAATGATCCTGCGGTTCGAATCTGGCTAACGAGCGATAATGAGTTTCCACGAACGTGTTCTTTGCGAATGCATTTACCCTATGATGAATTTTGTTAATCGAAATAATTCTAACACATTAATCATAATTTTTACATCAATTGAAACATTAATTTTCTCTGTTTTTTATTTTATTTCTACGTTTTCATTTTCAATAATGCATGAATAGAATAATACTCCCATTCTAGTTGCGAATCAATTATGATTGTTTCAAGTACGAAAGTTATTTGTTTACTTTAGCAAATTTATTTTCTGTGTGCCTGGGACATTTTTTTTTCTTTTCCCGAAGGAGAAAAAATCGCGGAAAATATATATAGCCGTCACAGATAAGGTCGCAGTTATCGCATTGGCTCTGGAAGCAGAGACTGACCGATTCAACGAGACGAAAATTCATTCACCAAATTGCGACGCGGACTGATACAGTCATTCGCAGTCGCATAATAATTAATTTACGACGCGCGGATGTGCGAAGGAAAGGGGAGTTTCATAATTCAGTGGCGACACGTACGAGTTTACGCGCTCGGGCACGTGTCTTGCCGCGCGCTCGTCATCGTCGTCGTCGTCGTCGTCGTCGCGTTAGGTGGTAGGTACGCAGTTTGCATTCGTCGGGACTGTTTCTCGAGCGGCACGGTGCAGCAGCAGCAGCAGCAGCAGCAGCAGCGGCGGCGGCGGCTTGCCAGACAACTCGGTTATAACGATTGAAGTTTCGTCGTGGCGTGGATTACATCCTCGTAATTGCGCGCACACCTCGCGCCTTCGCGTCTTACGCGAGGACGGGGAAAGCGGCGGCGTCGTGTGAGAGGGACTTCCTTTAAATCGAGGGAGTGAAATGAGAATTGAGGGGAAGTACGACAGGGAGGATGTGGGGGGGGTGAGGAGCAGAGGAGACGGGGAGGAGGTCTTTGCACTCGTACTGACGTCTCGTGGCTTGACGTACGACCACCGACAAAAGTCCCCGACACAGACGTTCGAGGTTGATCCACCTCCTCGATTTTGCCGTGCGCTCTGCTGTCTCTTCTCTCGCTCGCGGGAATTATAACGCGATAGCGCCTCCGCGTGCGATAAGCGTCAAATGTGTTAGTTAGCACTACTGCGAAGTGCTTTGTCGCGAAGGATTATTTTCCACTCTGCGAGAAAATGTGCCATCCGGTATTTTGATGGCATCAGGTGTTAACCTGGTTACCTTTGTGGTTACATTGAGTAGTAAAGATTGTTTTGTCAAGTTGTTGAACGTAACTTGAACTTATATTCCAGCAACTTAAACCTGTTTGATTCATTTTTAATTCCCTCTTATTAGATTTTTATATTAATAGCAGACATGTGAAACCACATTAATCGATATATAAAATATGATTTTTTTTTTTCCGAATCATATCCGACAAATTAAACGAAAATAGATTAAGCAGGTGCGATTTTTGAACATGTGACTCGCTGTGTAACTGTAGCTCATGCGGATGATTGTTAGGCTTCGCGGCGAGCAATAATGATCGCGCCGACTGTTAGTTATGATGTTTGCTACCGTGCCGTTAATTAACGAATAACCCACGACATACACCGGCATCCGTACTGGCAACGGTAGCAGGTTGCACGGCCATAATATGTTACCGGCGTCGAGTTAAAGTATATAGAGCAAGATGCTTGTGAGATTTAGGGACGCTTGCGTTATTTGGCTGCCTTATGGCTCTGTACTTTATAGTTTACTTTAATTTACGAAAAGGAGGAAAAAGTCGACGAATAAACTGCCTCTGCAAATTGCTTGTTACATCCAGAATCGTATTTAATAAGTCGTGACACTTTTCTCAGGTACGATTATTGAATTAATTTCAGTCCGACTGAAATAAATCTGTTCGTTCTCATTAATTCTATAATTTTGCTTCGCGTTTATCTGCGAATAGAGATTGATCATCTCAAATACTGTCTCCATAGAAGCACCGTGGACCGCGACGAGGGAAATAAAGCGAGACGTATGTCATTGTTCTGATTCTGTTGTTAACAACGGCGAATATCAGATGAATCACATTCGCGATGTCGTGTATTGTATTAATGGACAAAAATATGCTCCTCGCGACGAAGCGCGTATTACAGATTTTGCAGAAAATAATTGATGTTAGAAATATAATTACAGCGCGTGTTTTCTCTCGTGTCATCATCGCGAATTTCTCATAATATCTTAATTAAAATGAGCGTAGTCAGTTGTGAAAAACTTACCGTAGACGGGTCGCGTAGAGCAATATTCAGACTTGGATGGTTCCATTTGTATTATTCGGGATTGTGAACATTCTGTAATTAAAAAAAAAAAAAATTGTTATGTATTCATATAAAGTATAATTTGAATGCGAATTTTTAGACAAAATGGTTGAATGAAATAAATGAAAGAGGAATAGAATTACAGTTACGTTTCAATTACAGTGAAATGAAATAGTACTATGAATAACGAAATTTTCGACAGCTATTATTCGCTCAGTTTAAATCGCGCATTTGTGTGTGTATTAACGCTAATCTATTTTCTTCAGACAGGTATGCTGTCTATCGTTGTGCCACCTGATTTCGATCCGGAAGCTACATCGAGCGATATGATGGTGGGCGAAGGCGGCCAGGTAAATATACTTTTTTTTTTATTTTACCGTACTCTATAATTTTGGTTGTCAGGTATCAAGAGAGAGAAAGAAGACTTTTTTAATTATTAAGAACTAGAATTCTTCTAGTAATAAGAAATAATCCTTTCTTTTTAGAATACGACTATTAAATTTTCCTTTCGATCGAAATTAATTTTCGTCTCAATTCCGAAGATTCCATCTGTATGCGGAAATAAATTTGCGAATAAATATGCCAGAGGAAAGGATGCGCTATGGCGCAGCTAGGCCGGGGGTCGTTAAATAATTTACTCTACACAGAAGCCGTCATGAATAAACGACGGTTTATTGCTTACAAATGTGCTGATTTACGTGTGTAGTAAATTATCAGGCCAACGTTATATTCCGCGTGATTCATGTCGGAGAAATCTATATCGGAAAACGGCAGTACGCCACGAGTGTGCAACGGCTCGCGTCTGAATACAAATAACCTGCAACCTTCGTCGTTATTAATAACGCCTTAATTACGGAATTAATAGTAAATTGCTTGAATCGCTATGAAGTTTATAAACGAGATATTGATATCAAATTAAAAATACTAATTTGAATTTGCATGTAGCTGCTTTCCATTTGTACCGATTTGAAACTAGTTGTATATTTAGAAACATTTCAATTATAACTTCAATTAATATTTATAAAAAAAACCGATTGTAATGTTCGCACTTTATAATGTCATAGAGATTTCGTAACTGCAACTTGCAACACCTGTTGCAAGTGCTATTTCAACATCACGCTCATAAAACCAACCCGTAATTATTATTAAATGTCTTTCTATTATTAATATCTTTAATTGGAGTTTTATAATCTCATTCAGTTTAGAGCTACAAAAGGCACGCTGTCTCGACGATTAAAATCTATTAATCCTTGAAGAGAAAAGGTGTAACCGTGCGTTTCACATATACGACTCGTAATAGATTTTCAGTCTAATCGCTTGTAAGTAATTCATTTAATCCGACAATTTTTCACGCGTAATTGTGAGAACGTAATCTGGTACACGCGTGTTGGCGTTCGCGCCGGTCTTGGCGTTCGCGCCGGATGCTGTAAGTAAGCCATCAGTGAAAATAAGTGACCTGTTGCTCACAATTCATATTCCGTGGCAGTCGCGCAATTTGTGCGAATACCTCATCTCATCCTCGCGTTTTTCCGCGCGCATGGCCGACGGTGTCGCTCGGGTAAAGAATATTGCACTTCCCTCGGAATGTCTGACAGGACGCTTTTACGAAGACGCGACAGCTCCGCGGAGCTACCATCATGGACCATTTTAAACTTTGAAATTATACCAGTGCGCATAGCGAGTCCCTCTATTATAAGCTACCGCAGTTGGTATACTGAAAATTGTACAACTGTCAGTTTGATAAGTTACTTTCTATCTCTTTTGACAAGTTTGTCGGGACACATGTCTAAGTATTACATCGTACTATTTTGATTACAACAGAATTGTGTGTTTGATGAATATATAATTTATGTATACACATATATACGTGGTACATAAATAAATATCCATCCATCTGAAATTAGCTGAATTTCGATATTGCATAGAGGATACGTTGCATGCAGTATAGAATGTAGCAAAACGTTGTTAATTTCAGATGAATAGATATTTATGTCCCCGTATACATTTGGAAAATTGTATAATCACAAGTTTGTGTGGACCTTTCTGATATTACGAAATTTAATTCTTTGCTCGTTTCTGCAAAATATTTTTCAGAGACATAAACTACAATAGTGATTACTTTGTATTTACTAAAATGCTTTTTATGCAATGTATCTCAAAATCTCCAAATGTACTTTTAACGACAGATTCTTTGAGCCAATTTGAGATCAATTTTTTCTTAATGAAAATGTCGAGACGTCCAAATCATAAGGAAATGAAAAAGAACTTTTCGCGTATTAAACTTCAAGTCAAACAGATAACAAAACTACATTCTTCAGTTTAACTTCGAGTGGAGTTTACTTTAAGAAAATTTTAATTCGAGCTGTAGCCACAAAAATAAATGATTTAAAAGATTGAAAAGTTGTAATAAACGAAATCTTCCGTGACATTTTCGCTGAGAAAAAATCGTTGTAAATTCATAAAAAAAAATTGTATTATTAAGGATTATTGATACCTTATAAATAACGAATTTGACAACGATAATAAAAGATTTTAGTTAATAAATCATCAGTCGCTCGTATTTTCAAATAATAGAAAAAGTGAAAAGTCGAAAACAAGCAAAAAGAAAGTATATGTTTTTAATTAAAATTTATTTCCGTTTAATCATTAAATGAACTGAACATTTTGACTTATTTAGTCTTCCTTAGCAGTATTAATAACTTATAACACTATAAACTGAGACATCAAGTAAATATAAATATAGAAATAGATAGATATAACGGTTGTGTTAAAGTTATAAAAAGGTTACATCAAAACTTAGCATGTCAACAGAAAAAACTATGAAAGTCAATAGTCTGCGGAATTCGAGTGATAAATGTTAATGTATAAAACAGGATGCATGACTTCATGAATGTTGCCACACTAGAATAGTTCAAGTCCCTTAATAAAAAAGTCAATAAATTGTCAAATATGTCAAGTAATAACGTACGATAAATGTTTGTGTGATCTCAACAAGTAATAATTGATGTGTGTTCGAGTGGTACGTTAACAAGTATTGCAACAGATGTTATAAGCTTGAGTCATAAAGAGTAATTTTTAGTTTTTCAAATAGAATAATTTTTAGATTTTTAAATCATTTTGAGGAATTTTTAGTTTTTCAAATCATTCGCCACATTCATCCTTAATTTGATAAAGGCCATGGCACACGAAAAACTTAAGTAGTAAGACGTGAGCAGTAAAGAAATCAACAGTTTGGATTTGTTACCACTTACGCCTTACGCGTTATGCCCTAAATTCTTGATTGTAATTAGCTAATTCGCTTACTGCCCAAGTTTTACTGCCCAAGTTTTACTGAAAGTTTTTTTTATGTACCATGACCTTAATTTTAATAAATATGATATCTGACAGATCCAAAATACGGCTGTTAATCGTATTTGGGATCTGTCAGATGTCATATGTATTAAAGTTAAGATCATGACGTTAAAAAAAGGTAGTTAAATGGAACTTCCGTTGATCTAACGCGTTAGATAAAGTTGATAAAAAATTAAAACTTCAATCGGGATTCTAGTTTGTGTCCATTCATTTTCTGACGGTGGAAACCGAATCCATCAAGATAAATAAATAATTTTGATCGAATATAACTGTTGTTAACGCGTCTGTCTTCCAAATCGCCATAAAAATAGTAAAAAAGAATCTAAAACGATCTACACTCGCAAAGATTTTTCGCGAGAAAAGATGTATCCATTCATCCCACGAGGCAACGCATTTTCACGCTGGACTTAAACAAATTGCAATATAAAGGGAATTTAATTTTTAAATTCATTTTCTTCTAGCAATAAGAGTTATTGCATTTAGGATATCTGTTTTCGGCCTAGTTGCGGTCTTGATTTAAAATTGATAGGACTCTTGGCAAAACGCGGAATTCTCTCTTCGCGTAAGCTTCCTCAAACTCTTTCGTGGCAATGTTTCCCAAAGAATGTTTAATGTTTTGCTGAAATTGTACGTCTCGAATCATAAATACGAGAAATATTTCCAATCGGTATATATTCATTTATTTCTCGAAAATATGATATACGGCTGATTTCAAAAATCTGTTTGAAATCAATATATCGTATTAATTTATATCCAAGTCTCGATAAAATTAGTAATATTTGAAACTTTATCAGAGATACAGGTATCATTAATAACAATATTAAACAAACGTGTTAATAACATGATCATAAATTTGTATGTTTCATATTGTCTGTTATTTTTTCCATTCTGGAATATTTTCTGGAAATATTTTCGCTAAATCGTATTGTTATAGGATCAGAAATTGATAACTTGTCAATATTTAGTTATTACATAAAATTTTCAAGCGCCTATATATATTTTAAACGCTGAGAAAGCTGTTTGGAGGAGCTGAGAGGGTCGCGTCTTATTTTATACTTTTTTTAAGGTAGTTACGCAAAATACACGACATGCAATAACTTACGTTGCACCTCGGGATCGTGCTAACACGATGTTCATCCAAAAATGTCACAGATATTGCAAGCTAGCAAGCGGCATGTCAGTAGAACGCAAGCCAACAAACAGCGCAGTATGCTGCGACACGTGTCGTGTCGTTAATTGTCAACATGCCGTTTATATTTTCCATTGTAGAGCACACAGATATTCATTTCGCGTACGTGTTCCGCAACTCGTAACCCCGTCGTCGCTGCCGTTCGTTTTCGAGTATCCATAACATTGTAACTGATGAAAATCAGGCCGATATTCATAATTGACGGCTGTGAACACAGACACACGTTTAGAGCGACAAATTATGAAAATCGGTACTTGATTTAATCGCGTCTGACCTCGTTCGGCCAAAAATAGCCTCGGATCGCTTGGATTATTAAAGCCGCCCAGAAGCGAAAATATCGCTAAATTGAACCTCCGTTAACGAGAATTGGAGGAGGTTCGATAAAATCGAGCGTGCGAGCGCGACGGAGCAAGTAACCGTTAAAAATCGCACGGCATCCCGGTCGTCGCCGGATATTTCATGCCCCTCGCGACCGTAGTTTTCCGCTCGAGTAACCGCGCGAGCCACCATTGTTCCGGACAAGCGTCCTCGCGCGCGTACGTGTTTTACATAGAGACGGAAACCCCGCACCCGCGCCCGCGCCCGCCTCTCTCTTTCTCTATCTCCATCTCTCTCTGTTTCCCTCCTTTATTCCTCCAAATATATTTGGATGAAGCACGGCATTAGTGGAGTGCAATAACGAACTCGCTTCTCTTTATAATTCCGGTTTCATAACACGTACAGGTGAAGTTAACGTGCCGAGCGAGAGGCGTACCCGAGCCGCGCGTATCCTGGCGCCGGGAAGACGGCAGGAACATTATAATTCGGGAGCCATTTGCAGGAAGCGCCCCGAACCAGAAGTCTCAAGGTAAGATTTAATATAGATGGTACGCCCGCGCGCGCCGTTCCGCCGATATAGCGCAGAATATACAATTATGTTTTCCTTAGGCGCGCATGCCGCTCTCTCTCTCTCTCTCTCTCTCTCTCTCTCTCTCTCTCTCTCTCTCTCTCTCTCTCCGCGCGATCCCGTTAGTATTCAAATTCCCTCATTACGAATCGCGGTTCCGGACTTTAAGATGAATTTCGCCCGGAAACCGATTCCGCTGATGTTACGAGATGATGCCATCACTCGCGATTTCTGCGCGAACGGCCGGCCGCCGTCGTTCCGCGGATCATTAAACGTAATGTCGAATTCCCCCGCGATTAATGGTGAGCCAGTTATGGAACGCACACGCGTTTACCTTCTTTGGGATTCTCTTGTAATTTATGTTCGTATTAAAACAGGAGAATCGTTCAATTCAAATGCGAAATGGCAATTTGTCGAGAGTTGTTCTTGGTCGTAGTTTGAAGATCTTACGATCGATTCTTCCCCTCCTGATTATTAAAATAAAATATGTCCTAATAATTGATAATCAAATTCCTTTTTTTTTTCAATAAAGCAAAACTTGATTGATATTAATCAAAGTAATTGGAAAATAACGCGTTATTTGTTTAATGGTAAAAGTAATTACATTGTCATTACATTTTTACAGTAATGCTAATGACTTTTATTGTTTTATTTTATAAATGTGTAATACATGTTCGTAGATCATGTTGCGATTAAAAACCACTAAGGTAAATGTATTGAATTACGCCACTGACCCGAATGACGCCACTGTAATTTGTTTTGTGCCCGTAATATTGTAAAACGCAGTTGATTAAAAGTGTCTAAACATTACTGGGAAGCAGTCGTCAAAGTCTATTAAAAGTTCGTCAAAGTAAATAAACACATATAATGTGATTTTTCGTGAAAAGTGATTCCCAAAATATCATGTCGAGAATCTGTCACTTTTAATTGTCCATGACTAAATTTATTCTTAAATTGTTACTACGACAATGAGACCTGTAAAATGATAAAATCAAATAATTTTGAATTGTAACACAAAGTGTTTTAATTTTGCACAATTAATATGTTTAAAAAATGATAAAATAATAAAGTGTCATATAATGGTTTATGTAAAATATAATAGGGATGGCCAACAGATAGAGTGGCGTCATTTGGTACACATTAGTGGTGTAAATCGGAACAACTTAAAATTTCGATGATGTAATTCAAAACATTTGCAGTCCATATTTAATTTTTTTGTACATAAAAAATATTTTTTTTGATTTTCAACTTTTATATAAGTTTTCGATAATTTACAATATTAACTTTAGATAAAATTCATAGTCTTATCTAACATCACTTTATTTATTTTATTTTATTTTATTTTTTCAAATAATCTGTCAAAAATTAGCCCTTGCTTAAAGTGGTGTAATTTCGTACATTCACCTTATAGATTTCGTATGCATGCCACTCTAAAAAAGATCATCAACATTTTGTGAAAAAGTAACGAAAAAAGTAATGGTAACGGTAACGGTAACGGTAACGCGTTTCTTTTATACAGTAACGTTCCCGGCTCCGATATTAATTTTCTATATTTGCTGCTGCTTTTAAAACACGGATATTAAATAAATCTTAGATTGTACGTGTCCGTTGAGAAAATCGGACCGAAACGCCCGGCAATATGAAATTGTTGCATGTTCCTTGACGAAAACGCTCGAGAGATGGTGGTCGTAAAATGGACGTCGGTAGGGAAACACTACTCGCGAACCGAGCAAAGCGTCCCGCCTCGCCCTCGACCGCCGCGTCGGTCTCGGCTAAACGACGTATTTAGTATTCACTTCAGCGTGGTGATACTAATAGCAGGCAAATTTCGCCGTACTGTCGACGTGGTCCACAGCAAGGATGCACGCCGCGCAGCAACCGGTGCAACATATGCCGAGCGCGAACCTGCACCTCCGGACGACCCGACTCAGGCGGCTTATTGTCGACACTACAATCGCAGTGATTATCGTGGAGCCATGTCGGAAAAGTTTGTCTTAGCCTCGCGATCACCGCAAGATTTAATTAACGTTGCGCGAACATTTTGCGCCAACGTCGGACGCGAGAAACAAGTGGACGGAAAGAGGGAAGAACGATAATAATGCAATCATTCTTAAATTCGTTCTGTAGATTATGTTGTGAAATTCGTAAAAAAAAGATCGTCACTACATGGAAAGAATGGTTTCTGTTAAAAAATCTCAAAACTTAGGTACAGATCTGGAAATAACTTTGTTAATTCATCAAAATAATTATGTGAGATACTCAGTTGGTTGGTAGAATGTCAAAATTTTTTGCAGCACTGCTCATCATGCTTGAACTTCCTTTGTAATTATTTGGATGGTCCATATAATTATTTTCATGTCGGTATCTACCTAAATTTTTAGATATTTTAACAAAATCGTTCTTCCCGTGTATAAATTTCCTGTAATTTAAGTATTCAAATACGACTGTCTATCAAATGGAACGTTTTTCAATCTCGAGATACACTTCGTCCTTTTAATTTCCTCAACACGATCTCAAGAGATCGTTTTCGCCTTTTTTTTTTTAATTCTCATTTTTCGCTCCGAAATGTTATTCTCAGAAAACTAATTTCCGAGCGCGGAAAGAATAAACTATTACTTCTAAGATTTGAATGGGGCAACGCGCGGAGTCGTGTCGTTCGTCGGGACTTCGATTAAGTTCGGAACGCAGTGTAGAGTGCAAGGCAAAACGCGGACGTTTACGCCGTTTCCGCGTAATTAATTCGCGGAGCGGAAAACACACGGGGTGTGTCTCAGGACCTTTGAGAAAATCGATGTTTTTGCGAGCTGAGCTGCGATATAGCGTAACGAGGCCGCAGGTGAGGAGGGATTTCGTGCGTTTGCTTACGATATCTCGCGGTAAGGAACAGGTGCATGCGCAACAAATTGCGCTCATCTTATCTGCGTGCGCCAATCCGTTGTTTGCACCTGAATACACTCACGAGCTTATTCGGAATGAATATGTAGAGGACGTCGCTTAAACGTTTCTTTTGATTAATTTACACCGATCTCAGAGCATACGCGCCTTAAGCATAAAAACTATTGGATCGGATTTTACAAATTATATTGCAACTTTTAAAATCGTAATGAAACGCGGAGTGAATAAATTCGCAATAGTGACTAAGAGTTGTCGAAAAAAAAAAAGCGTAGCATGCAAAAATACAACGTGTGTTACATATTCCGTAATAAAATATTGGAGAAGCATAATTAGCGCGAATATAATATTATTAAGCGCGTTTGTCGTTTTATTGATTATCGACCACCGCTTTTGTAATAGGTCGTTCGCTTCACGTTCTTTTTCCGTCCGTCTATATATAGTGATTGCTCTTCGTTAAATAACAATAGCCAGAGACAATCGACTGTCAGCTAAAGTTTCTATTAATTAATTATATATTAGAATATATAATTAAATTGGCATAAACTCCAGAAAAAATAACTTTCATAAAATAAGAAAGCGCATTTATTATTAATTTTGTGCAAATTATTATTTCTGTTCAACGAAACTGGAAATAATTCTAATAAAATATTTATCTTTATTAATCTATAAGTAGTTGGCTTGCTTTCTATATCGGATACAATTATTCGCTTAAAAGTAGAATAATCCTCTATCACATAAATTCGTATTTGATTGGCAGAAAAGGATTAATGCATCTTATATTCATGCTAGTAAAAATAAATTATAGTAAAATGAGTTAGTAAATCAGATTGACCAAATTTTGATATTTCGAAGAAAAATCAACTTTACATTAGAATAAAAAAATCTTGCAACGTGGACGCGAATTTCGGGACGCGAATTAGAGATCTGTGTATCAAGGGCTGTCAGTTTTGTTTGACCTTAATGTTCACTATTCTCAGCATCTCACGTAACCGAATATCTCGGCGAAGAGCTGAAGCTGACGAAGATCTCGAGGAACGAGATGGGAGTTTATCTGTGCATCGCCAGTAACGGGGTTCCGCCCGCAGTCAGCAAACGTATTTATATCAACGTTCATTGTGAGTAATAGTGATTACGGTCCGTTGGATCGGATGTACCGAGTACCTCGTGCAGAAGCGAAACCGTGCCGAGGCTGGAAATGCAACAATATCTTCCGATTTTCGATTTACAGTTCCGCCAGTGATTCACGTACCCAATCAGCTGGTCGGCGCGCCCTTGGGGACCGACGTGGTCCTGGAATGTTTCGTCGAGGCGTCCCCCATGTCTATTAACTATTGGGTCAAGGATCCGAAGGGTGAGATGACACGTGTCATGATGACACTTTAACGTAATATTTTAATCAAATTGTTTAATTATCGTGTTTTTTTTTCAATCCACAACACTTGCTAAATTGATGATATTCGTTGGTTGCATTCTTATTTATGGTTTATTGGAAATTTGTGTAATTTGGAATTTTGTGTAATTTGTTACGTTTATCAGCTTGCCAATGATTAATCGTATACATTGACTTCAGTATAAATTGTATTTTGCTCGTTATTAGTTCGATATGTTGCTATTCAATATACCGAATAATTCTAGATAGTTACAAAATGGACAGAAAAAATTATAGTTTAATTAACAATTACATTATAATTATTAATTAAATTTATAGATTAAATGTTTTAAGAAAATGAAAAAAATGATATCATTACGTGATATTTTATTATAAATTCTTTTATATCACTCTAAATAATAAAATTGACGAAACTTTCGAATGTATTCTTCGAACTATATAAATATTTTTTTCACAAATAATTCAATTTTCATACAGCTTCAAAGTCTGTAATTTAAATTGAATTTCTCGGTAATACATTTTAACTTTTAATCTTGAAGGATATATACATGTACGTATTACTCTCTCTAATATACATTTCGAATACAATAATATTCAATTCTCACTTATTTCCTATCAATGAAATGTATTAATTTTAGTAATAATAATCGTATATTAATAATACAGTTTTCACGCGAAATGAAATTATGATTTAATGCAGTAGGAATAATTTACAGAATATCTTTCCATTGATACGTATATACGAATGCAATACCAACATCTGTGTGAAATAGTTGTAGTTTGCCCTGCGTACTGTTTACCACAAGTAGCATAGTCCGTTATAGCGATTGGTTTGTTAACTAATTACCGACTGTAACTAGCGGAGAAATGCTCAAACGTTAATTACTCTCGCAAGACAAATCCGATTATGGACCGTACTTTAGCACAGGCGATTCCGATACCGGGCGTATCGTTGTATTGTCAGTTTCAAGGAACTTATTCGTATTATTAGAAACGCGATTTAAACTTATTCAAATAAACAACGATGCAAAAAGGAGCATTAAATAATGCAAATTATCTTTTTATCTTATGCAAAGTATAATAATGAAATTTAAAAAGTTAAATTTGTCAATGCATTTCTCAACAGTTTTTCTAAATTTTGGCTTTTTCTTGTAAATATTATCAGTAAAAAGTGAACCGTTTCGGTACCATAAATCGTACGAAATGACAACGAGCACCAGCAACATATCGCAACAACGTGTAATAACTTGGCTCAGAATCCCTCAAGAAAACTTTAGATAGATATAAGAGAGAATACTACTTATCCAGACTCGCGGAAATACCCTCGCAGTGGATTTCGCCTCGCAAGAGCCAGACGTTCTCCCAGTTTAACACACGCTCAGCTATCCGGAGTTCCTCGCTCCAATGCATTCGTATGCAATTTCGTCTCGCGTGGAAGATACCTTTCACTTGTTTCCCATTATACGCAACTGTTTCAACGTGTAATAAGAAAGCATAGCAGGAAACGGGCGAGATATCTTATTTATGGTAAAAGACGTGGCTTCTTAGCACAAGCGCATGGCATGAGCATATCTAATAATTTAATTGAAATAATATTCCAACAAATGCATTTAATTAACACAATACATGTGGCACATTTAAATTATATTCAATTATTATGTTATTTTATTACCAAAAACGATTGTAAAATCGAAATAATATTGAAACCGAAAAACGTGTATATTCGAATGCAGAAATTCTTGAAATGGTTCTAATGTCGGCAAATATAAAACATAATTAGAATTTGTATTTGCCATCATTATAGAAATTTGCATAATTTTTAGTTTTAATTTGTATAATTTTTAAATTCTGTCTGCCTGGCACATAAAACATTCTCCGTAATTTCACAATGAATGGTTTTTTATTGCTGCCGCATATCAATCGATAAAAATGCTGAATACGCAAACATGAGAAAAAACAACATGCGGTTTTCTATCCGAATGGAACTGGAATAATCGAGTATGCTCTCCGCTTTGTTCTCAAGGTGCAATGATAATATCCAGCGTCAGGCACGACGTCCAGGCGATGCCGAAGTCACCGTTCGAGGTCCGGATGATCCTCACGATCCGGAACTTGCAGAAAAACGACGTGGGAACGTACAAGTGCGCGGCCAAAAATTCCCTCGGCGAGGTCGAGAGTAGTATTCGATTATACGGTGAGTACACAGCGCGTTTTCGACCGTTATCAAACGAAGTTTCCTGCGGAGCCCATAAAGAATACCTAATTCGATTACTCGACGAAATGCAGTCAAAACGGGGAGAGAATTGTGTTATCCGCGCCGCATTTCGTTTCAATGCACGTGTACTTTTGCAGATAATCGTGATTCTTCCTACTTTTCTTCCTTTTTCCTCTCCGTTTTATTCTTTTAGATAGTAACACCAGGGATTAAGATTTTGTTCCGTGAAATAAAACCTATAAATAGACCAGCAGATAATTGCGCGAGAGAGGTCAACGGTGAAAAGTGTTGCTTTGCAAACTGTGAATGAATTATTATACTTATAAACATCGTACCGGGATTAATTTTCTGCTTGTTAAAGCTGATAATGTCTATTTCGTTGATGACATTGTTTTGCAACATGTATCATATCAAGCAAACACTCTATCTAAACTTTAAATTTGCTATAGAGATCTAATAACAAATAGTAGGAAAGAATCACGCAAAATTTAATTTAATTTTTAATTTTTAACTCTTAGATTATAGTAGAATATAGTAACTCCCCGCAAATCAGAAGAAATAAAATCTATGCAGTGTTAAATTAAAAAAGTGTGATAAGAGATTCTATTTTATTTTTTTTTTATTCTATAAAATTCGATTTATTCTACAATTTTCAATGTTAAATAATCTATGTTGATCATGGCTGGTTTTATTGAAAGAAAGAAATTTGAGGCCAAGATCCATCAAGAAATGCGCTTTTGAGGTATTAGGGTAGAGACGCTGAATGCGCCTCGGTCGCTTAAATCATACCTCATCAATATTTTATGCTTTTATTTATGCTACGTTCTGAAATTCACCACTGAAAATTTATGGTATACGTAGCTATAGATTTTTAAGGGCAGTGTATATTAGAACGTAATGTTAATATAAGCATTTTAGTGGCAAAAATAAGAAATAAATGAGAAATGAATAATATAAATAAAAATTTAACAAATCTCGTTTTGTACGTGCGAACAATACTTCAAAAAATCAGATACAATCTAATATCAATTTTTGTCAATTTATATAGCTGATAATAGTAAAAAAATTGAAGAATTATTATAAATAAACTGTTAATCACAAAAATAAATTCAAGCCAAGTTTCAACATCCTAAATATTTCTCATTAATGTTTTAATTTATTAATTATTAATATTTCATCCTTTTTTCAATTGAATTGTTAATAAGTATGAAATATTAATTATTAATTATTAGATAACTAGTTGCCTAAATATATTTTGTTCAAAAAGGCTTATAATATATTTATTTGTTGTTGGTGAAAAGTTAAACATTGTAATAATGAGTACCTGAAACATGAAGCTACAAGTTTCAACGTTTATTTGCATACGAGTCACTACTAATAGTAGGAAATATAATAAAAAATAATATAACCGATACGCATTCGACAACTCTCTCATACATCATTCAAATCGCTCTACAAGTCTATACGTGGCTTGTGAGCGAAGCGATCTTGAACGTACTTAGGTAATAAGGCTCTCGACTAGTCATAGAACGAATTACGACGTGAAAATAGCTTTTTGCCGCGCGTTGCAACTCAGTTACACCGGTATCTCGGGAACCATTGCGAGGATGAAGGGAGGAGCGGAATTGCTCTCGCGCATGACCTGTTATTTCTACATTAATGTGGCGAGTCGTGAGGTTAACGAGTCCCCCGTACTCAGCGTGGAAATTGTTGTGTTCGAGTCTCGTTGCCGCCGCCAGTAAACGGGCGTCTCACGCCTATCTCCGCCGTAACTGATCGCGGGATGATAGGAATAAGAGAGTTTCCTCCTTACGGCAAACACACCCTGCGTTTACAAGCATCGTCACTTTGCGGACGGAAATCTTCGAGGAGTTGCCGCTATATCAGCGGCAGATGCCCTTCGGTCAATCCTCATCTTTTCGCGCGCGCGCGCGACGTCGAGAATTTCTCAGCTAGCTCACGGCCCTCCTCTCAGGACGAGGTACGAGAACGGAAGGGTGAGAAGATAAGGATGGCGAGTGCAGTATACCCTTCGCGTACGTAAATCGTCGCATGTTATCGACCCATCGATTTCAAGAACGAGGGATCTTCATCCGGTGTGGTGGACGTAAGGATGACATATTTGCGTTCGTAAATTTAAAGATGACGATACAAGGGACGGTCTCGCCTGCATTCGCGTTTCTTATTCTCGCTAGTGTTAACAGGTTCTCGGTGAGATCGGAAATTTTTAACTCGCTAAAGAAGATAACGCGATCGATTTTTCCGAGGGGGGCAATCTTCTCAAAACTCACCACGGAATATTTCCCTAAAGTCCGATAGAAACTTCAGAAAGCATGCTATATGTATGGATACACGCACGTGTCCACCCCCCATCTAGTACTAAACTCTGTACATGAGAACAGCACGCATGTGGGTCGAGCTATCTCGTCTACAAGCAACCCAGCTTGACCTTTATTCCTTTATTCAAGAGATTCCCGATAGAGAAAGTTTGTAGCATAAGCGTCAAAACTCTCCGATAAGCGCCGATAAATTCACGACGTTACTACTTTTTGAAACAATACACTGAAAAGGGTTTTCGACTTGCATTGAAGCGTCACAAAACCACGAGAAGCGACATCACTTGTAAGTCGCTTATTAAATATGCGTGTCGATTATTACACCAATGTCTCCACAACCGTAACCACGCAGAAAAAAAATTAAAATCAAATCAACAATTCGTTGTTTCGTATATAAGCAAGAATATAAAATCTTCTTAGAAGAATTTATAATCTTAAACAGGCATAATTTGCTTACATGGAGAAAATTTTTCTCTTCACGTAAGCAAATTATGTCTGATCAAGATTATCAAATTCTTCCAAGAAGATTTTATATTTTTGCTTATATATGAAACAATGAATTGTTGATTTAATACTCATTTTTTTCTGTGCACAAATAATCACGTCTATCCTAATTACAGAATGCTTTCTGTTATTTCGTTAGGTCCGTCAAAAGCGCGTATCTTCTCCTCTCATGTTTCAGAGATTTCGGGACCGGCGAAGACGCAGACACCATCGTGGCCGCCGTTGTATGACGAAGAAGACGAGGCGATGTTCGGTTCGGCGGAGATGGACAAGACGGAGAACAAGCCACTGGCGGTGGATAACACGGTCCACGGACACGTGGGTTATCCGTCGCTCGTCACGCCGTCCTCCACGATCCGCGTCGGCAAGAAACGACCGATAAACGCCAGTTCGGGCGCTGATCTTTATCCACAACGGCTCTACGTCCTGGTAACGTCGCTGTTGTCGCTTCTAATCGTACGCCGAAGATGGTGATGGTGATGAGAAACGGGGAAGAGCCGAGGAATTCTGAAAAACTTGGTCGAGGCACTCGTCGTCAGTGCTCGCGATCGCACGTTGCGATTCTCGTAACGCGATCACTCGCAACGGCATAATTCACTTTCGGAGAAGAAGCGTTGTTACATACGATCAACACTCGATGACCATAGACTCGAAGTTGTTTGTATAGCAAACTGCCGCGGAAAAAAAAGAAAATAGAATAGATATTTGAGAAAATTCGGTGCTGTGTTCTCCAAACGTACTATACTTTAATTTTGACTAATCAGTGGGAAGAAGCCGCTACGCCCGGTAGTCAAGTCCGCGTAAGGTAAAAGCCCGCAAGCTTTAATCTTCATTGGCTATTCAGCAGCTTGCTCGGCTCTGTACAGCAAAAACAACTTCGAATGGGCTTAAGTCGCCGCCGCCGACGACGACGTATCGTCTTCCCTGAGTGGCTTATTCGTAATTCGTAGACCTAATCAATGCATCGGAAACTCGCGGAAGGGATGAACCAAGTGGGGCTGTAGACGGGAACGTGCATTGCAGGGTATATTGATCGTGATACTTGGATCGGAAAATCGATCGGTCAGTGCTAAGTTAATTAAATTCAGGGATCGAATACAATTCAGTACAATTTAACTCGGTTAACTTCTGTTTTCGATATCGTCACAGTATTAAAATAGCGCCCTAGAGTTTTACTCCAACGTACATGATCTTACACGCAGGATATCACCGTTTTATCTAATCTCAGCAGTGATTTATAAAATTGGCACTCAATATTAATTGAGAGCTAAATGATTTTTTTTTTATGTAAAATATCAACTTGTCTATTTACGTGGAAGCATACGCGATATCAAATCAAATTGCGGGTTCTCGATTAAATCGAAACGTTATGAAAGAGAGAAATAATGGATGGAAAAGGTAAGAAAGAAGACAAGGAAGCGATAGAGGCTGAAATTGAACAGACAGGTGAAGTCAACGATAAGGAGAAGAGCATATCTCGAAATGAAGATAAATCCTGGAATAATATTCGCGCGGATCGAAGATCGAGTTAGGTGCGTAACTTCTCAGTTTCGGCGGCAATAAATCTGCGTGATATGTACATATTTACGTGTATTATATACAGGCACGCTCGCACGTGTATATGTGTGCATACGTCAGGGTAAACTAAACACATTCGTGCCACTTTTTTCCCCAGCTCCCCGCTGCGCTCTCCAATCGCGTGCGAGCGGCGTGGCGTTCCGTAGATAGCCCTTACGATTACGCCAGTGTAATAGGATATGTATCGCGAGTTTAAACGAGTATTGAAAGCTTTAAAGGAGTTCGAGCCGGAAGTAGCAAGACGCCGTGTTTCGCGCTCGTCTTGGCGGACGCCCTCGATCTCGTGCGAATCGATCGCGGACGAGCGGCCGACCTCCCCCCAAGTTGTTCGCCACACACGCCTCGATCGCGGACGTGCGATCATACCCGTCCCCTTCCGCAAACTTTCTTTTCTTTTCCACAAGGTTACCGTTCACTCGAGAGAGACTTTTTACAGCGCTCTCGGTTAGCAGCTCTCGACAGCGAAACTCTTCAGTCAACACGGAATTAAGTATGTCTTTGGAGAAACATTTAGTGCTCTACTTTTTGAATGCGATTCTCTGTACCAAAATGCTCCCCGATAACAGTGGAGAGTCGTTTTCAATGATTGTTCACTCGAGGGTTTTGCTTTTGAGTACTCTCGATATTAGAACTTTCTTTCGGTTAAAATAAAATTGGATGATATTCATCGGGTATTTACTTGAAAACTTTAACAGCAACTGTCAATCGTGAATTTAACACAAACTTGAAAGCGATGCTGAACAAAACTCGATTCTTGAAAGTTGCATTTTCTAAAAGTGGAAACTGAAAAAAAAATGATAAAAATCTGAAGAGCATATCTTTTTATAAAAGAAAAGGATGCAATTTTTACAAGTAACGTGATTGAACAACACATTTTCGGATACTATTTCGGATTTGAATAAATAAAATCAGCATCAGTCAAGTTATAATTTATTTCTCATTTTCTCATATTGATCAATTTAAAAACAAAACAGTAAACTTATATTTTGCTTTAGACAAATTAATATAACAAATAATATTTTATATAAAGTATACGAAATTTTTATGAGCATAACTGATCCTTTATAAGTTTAGATCTTTTATAAAATCCTTTTGAAAAAGGTATAAATCTAGAATGTTGAACTAATTTTAATTTTTTATAATCAATGTAAAATTTGTTAAACTAATTTTACTTATAATCAACGTAAAATAAAATTGTCCATAAAAAGATGAAAAATTACGAACTAATGTATAAAATTAGCATTTTTAATGAGAATTAAAATATGTAAAAGAGATATTTAAAACGATAAAAATGCTTCACAAAAACCTATGCGCATGAATTACGAGCTGTAATGAGACTTATAGGAGCAATTCAATCAAAATGTGATAAGTCAATAAAAATTTTTGCCGATCGCGCGTCCAATGGTCAGGAAGTGACATCTGATTATTGTTTCCGGTGTGAGCCAAACAACTAATAAGTGTTCGATAGATCAATGACGATCGTTTTCTGGCGCGAGTTGCTTCGAGCGAATATGCAGAATTCATGTGTGAAAGAGTGTGAGAAACAGAGTAAAAGAAGAAGAGTGAGTGAGAGAGAGAACGATACTAATAATATTTTTATATTTCCACCGTAGCATGCTTACGTTCCGTATCGATAGACTTTTAATTACTGTCAAAGTTTTGTCCAGCCATTTCAATCGTTGCTATCGTTTTCGCGGTAATTTCTCTAATTATACTTGACGTTACAAACAGCCGAACATCGTGACGTAATGGCGCGTCCAGATTGGCCGATTCCGCTTTCGGATCTCCATGGTTTCAGACGAATATTCACAAAGTGGATCTAACACAATCGTGGAAAGATAACAAAATCGATCGCATCGATTCCCACGCACCGCTCGCTACGACAGTTTTGTATTCACTAAATAAATCGGGCGTCCCCGTGGGTGCTTGGTTTTGAAGTTTTATGGCAACTGAAATTGCGTCTCGTTACGCTTCGCGGTTCGTTTTCGGTATTCGCCGACAGCTCTCTCGCAGGAGCGTCATACGTGCCCAATTTCCATTAAAATCCATTTTCATGTGTGTCTCAATCGATTTGCCCTTCATGATCGGTTCGCCCACGCCTAATTGCTCTTAAATACCGAGCCAACTTTTTTTCGCGTAGTACACGATGGGAGTTAATCCTTTTGCTATCCTACTTAATTTCAAAGTAAAGACTGTAATGAAGTTTCTATATTGCAGATAGTTTGCAGTTTCAAAGTAATATTGACGTTAAAAAAAAAAAAGAGAAAAGTTTTAATGGCGAAATGGTTATAAAGTGTTCACCAGCGTTGTTGCAAAATGCATGACAAAATGGAGATACGTTAAATGATATTTTAGAAGAATTGTTACTTTATATTCTCGACATTGTGTATTGCACATTCACGTATTGCTCCGCTGAAACATCGTCTGATAAATTTGTCGCTTGCAACGTTTTTCTCGGGAGCCCTTCAATTAACCAATGGCCCATTTCGCGTTCGATATAATATGCGACGTGCCACATTCGTCACTGCAATCTACGTCGAAATGGCCGGTCGCAAAAAAAAAAACCCGGTTAGCGAAGCGTCCTCAAGCGTCCTCACGAGAGCCAATGAATGGTCGCTCTCCCGGTGACCGAAAAAAAAACCCTCGAGAAAAAAAAATTGCGACGCTTTTTCCCCCGACGGGCCAAATCGCGCTCGTTTGCGACACGCAGCCGTAACCTGTGAGGTCGCGGACGAGCGTGTTCCCTCTTATTTCGTCGGAGGGAATCCTCGTTCCAGAACGATTATCGTCTCTCTCTCTCTCTCTTTCTCTTTCTCTCTCTCTCTTTCTCTTTCTCTCACTCTTCGGCGGCGCGGGAAAACGGCGGAAAGACGGGCCGCCTCTCTCGGTCATCGTGAGAAATTATAAGGGCGAATTCGCCTTTAAGGACTAGAGGAAGAAGATCTTAGTTCCTCCATAAATAAACACAACTGCCCGCGCAGCTGGCGCGGACGTAATTCATCGTGAATTAATTTAAGAGCCACCTCTCTCTCCTTCGCTGCCTCCTCCCGCCTCGTTCCACGTTTTCATTAGAAGGCCCGCCACCGCGCCGTGCCGAGGCCGCCATTTGGCGGCTCTCGCTTTTATGCTGATTTTATTTCCCTTCTTTCGCGAACTCGGGCATCCACGGAGCAATTGTGCGGTATTATTATCCACCGCGAGTCGGGATGGTGGCACGAACGACCGCGTGACATACGGCCCATCGAACCGGGCGAGGGCCAAAGTGGAGAAGATTTCAAGGTTCTGCCTACCCCCTTCGTCCCCTCGTCCTTATCACCATCTCATCCGTTCTCATCGTTGATATCGTCATGGTGCCCGAAGACGTCGACGACTTCATATGACTTCCAAACGAGCTTGCCAACGTTCCGTTTGGACTACATCGCGTAGTCGTCTTTATAAAGTTACAACTGCAGCTGCAGTTGCATCACCTCCCTCGCGCTGGCCACCCCAAGCCGTCTCTCTGGCTGTGGCTGCTCGTAGATTTCTGCTCCTCTCCCCCTCGGCCGTTCGCTTAATCTCCGTCGGTTACGCTTATTAAAGTCCCGAGAGGTACGACGTGTAAGCCCGTCGAGGCGATATACACCGGGGACGCAGATAGTTACGTATGCGCGCTGGTTGCACGACTGTTGGTTTATCGCGCGCTCGCAGTCGGTGCTTTTCGCCCGTTTCGACGTGCCACACGAAGGGCATAGTTTGAGAAGTGCACACTTCAACACGTCGCAACGAGAACGATCAATGTAATTCCGCGACTCGTCGCAAAGGGACAAATGTTCTGTTTACGCATAAACGTGTAACATTTCCCTCGTTTTTGTTTGATTTGTAAAATGACATCGTTTGTAACCACGGTAGCCATGGTAAAGCCGTGAGAAAGTCTCTCTAAATTACATCGCGCGCACGTTGATTAATTATTTTTCATTCAAAATTGACGAATAAATGATTCATGAATCGGTATTCGTCAACGCGTTTCTCGCGTCTTTTTAGATAGCAACTGCAGTATCGATAATGATTTTAAACGTCAGTTCTTCTTCACTTTGAGACGCTTCAACGTTGATATATTTTGGCACTTTAACTGCCAGACGATTTGGGATTTTTCTACGACACGATCGAACAGCTTCGAGAAGTTTGTTTTATGAGTCTTAAGTGGGTCGATTGAACTGGTATAAAGTTTTAAGAGTTTTGGAGAAGGAGAATTAGCCAACTTCCTTTTATCTGCGTGAATTATCGCCTCCGTGGATCGTCCCTTTTGGCATTTACGTTGACATTGTGTGAAATAATGCTATGTTTTTATCCTTTCCGATGTTTTAACGATATTGTACGGACGTAGATATACCTCGCGTGATGCAAATTCATTTATTTTTCTTTATTTCAATTACTTGATACTATCGTTCGAGCAATTTTTTTCGTACAAAATGTCGATGTACTATACGATTCCTGAACTTTCTTCGTCTTTTTTTTTGTCGCAGTATACCCATGCTTATCTTTTCATGGCCCCTCTTTTATTTACTTTAGTTTTCGCAACGTGGCTTGTTGCAGTCGTTAGTTTTTCTTTGCGCTTATTGAGTCGTAAATAACATATCTTCCTTATCGAACGAAAACACCGTTGCAAAAAAAAAACCTATCCAAATACCTGGTCTAGAATTTTTCGCTCTTCGTGCAGTAGTTTTCACAATCGAGTTTCGAGGCTGTGTTAACTTATACACACATATATACGCTCACACGCTCACACATAAAAAATAACTAGGTTTAAAATATTTTCAGTTCATTGACATATAATAATATCTCATAAAAAGGAAAATAGCAAGAATTATATTTGTAAAAGTAACAAAGATGTTACTTTTGGAACTGGAAAAATTTTACTTTGCATAAATTGACAAGTGCAGGTTCGAAAATAAAATAATCTTGAGAAAATAAAGATCGAATAAAGCAACTGTATTGGGCGTTTTTAAGATCGATATAGATATATCTCCTCTTTCAATCTTCGATCATACGGATAATCAGATTCTCATTCCCCAACTTATGTTCGGTGACGGACAGTATTGGGATACAATTCTCTCGAGAAAAAAAATCCATAAAATGTATTATGGATGTAGCATAGGAAAAACGTTTTCGCGCGAGAGCTGCCGATGAATTTTCTGCGTAGCGGGATACAGTGCCGCGAGAGCCACCCTCGAAGTCCCTAATGTCGCGTCCGCCGTTGAGATAATCACTGGCGGTTACCTAGCAGCTGCATGTCACTCGGCGAGTCCTACGGCGGCTCATTCCTCCTTTCGCGCTTCCAAATACTCCTTCAGACTGCAATATCAGACAATACAAGAAAACGAAACTTCGTATACTTGGAAAACTGTTAGCGGTGTGCATGATGCGAAGGATGATTTCACAACTCTTTAAGGAATATCTAAACCCTCCCTCCACCCCTTCTCTTCCAGCGCCGCTGAGCTTTAGGTCGTAAAGCCGTATTTTATTAACATCAGAAGAGTCGAGATAAAGTAATATTTTTTTTATTAGATTCAATAGACTGTCTTCGATTATCGATCTATTACATATCTTCAGAGTACAGACATATCCTCATCATATTAAAACACAAAATGGAAAAATGTTATCTTAAGATAAGTAATTAACTTAGACTATCAAAGGGGCCTTGATCCGGCAATCATTCACGTATACTATTATATTAATGTTTTATTTATCTACAAACTTGAATCTTCTAGTTGTTTAAAAGCTTAATATTTCTATTGTTTTTTTTTTTTATAAAAACTTTCCTTTAATTATGCTTTCCTTCTCCTTTAATAAAGAGTTTCAAGAAGTGTTCCCTTAGAAATTAAAATTTAATAAATCTAAAAAGAAAAAAATTGTAGTAAACAAGGCGTATCTTTTTTAATACGATCGTAGATACAAGAGTCTCAATTCTTCTGATGTTAATCATGAGGTAACTTTCCTGTTGCGTTTTAATCAATATGATGTATTATATACTTTTTGTAAGATAATAAAAATCGAATACACGGTTAAAATGCGTTCCTTGGTTAGATTTATGTAAGTCCCAGTAAGTCGAGATGTGTCCCAGGATCTTCTTGTTCCTAAAGGAGAATATCTCGCGAGACGGAAATGTGCTTTAAGAATTCTTCGGAACACGAAACGTGCTTACACGCTTGTCGATGAGTGTTCAAGAAGCTAATTAAACGAATTGCATTGTCTTCGTTTACGAGCGCAATCGATTCGACTTGTACATTAAGAGAAGAGGTTGCAACCCCTGCGTTGTCAAATGGGACAATCGTTCCGTATCCACGAACTCGGTGTTATGCGAGTATTATCTCGAGATAATGAGATGCTGCTTGTGTAAAGGTAAGTTCGACCGTCGATGATGTATACCAAACCTAAATGCTATCTTCCTGTATAAATAATAATCGTGAAGTCGCAGTAGTGTTCGATGATTTTTCGACGGCGTCGTTCTCCGGCGCGCGGTGCATAGTACTCGCGTAAATTTTGTACGTACGTGCAATCGATCACTTTAATGAGCGGAGACTAATTAAAAATGAGACGACGAGCGACAAATGGATTGTATTATATAAATATAGTCGTGTGAGAAGGTAGTGGAGAATAATTCTGTAAATAATTGTGAACAAAAAAAATACTGTAACCAAGTATCACGGCGGAATAAAGATGGAGCTTCGTGTCGCATATGAAGCTATCGATAAGATTTTATCTTGCATATGTTATTGTTTGAATCCATTGTTTTTATTAGTAATGATACATCGTTATGCCCAATGTTTTATTACAAAATCGTGCAATTATATTCACATGCATAATAATTGAAAACTTATACTCTATTAATTTATTGGTGCTCCGCATGTAAAGTGATAACTTGGAAATCTTTAGTTCTTTGCAACGATAATCCTGCACGTCGGAGCAGGTGGTTCAAGCGTGAAGGTAAGTTTCGCATAGAATGTTTAGCGAGTAGATATAACGTCAATTTTTTATATCTTTCTATTAAAATTCTGTCAATACTGTAAATCAATTTGAAAATGTCACCTAAGGATGATTAAAAATAATGATTTTTTTTTAACGATGATAAATTGGGTAACTAAAATTCATATTATTTTTGTCGTCTGACACGAATCATAGATTTATAGTTGAAGTTAAGTGAAAAAAGACTATTTTTAATGAGATATTTGATGTTGCACTGCATTTTATCTCGAGGATGCACGCGTTGATAGTCCAATATACTTCAGGAATTTAATATTGAGTATATACACCCGCGCGTAAAGTCAAGCACAAAAAATCTCGGGATCTTTGCAAATCAATAAAGAGCTCTGAGCATAAATTCTTTCTAAATAAAATGTGAAAAGATTTTGTCCGTAATTTTATTCATTTATATATTAGGCAAGCTCTCTTATATCGAAATAAATAATATGTATGACGATACTCTTCTCTAAAAATAGTAGAATCTCACATTAAGAAAAAATATTGAATGATTAATTTAGTATCAATGCTTTTCTCATTAAAAATGTTAAACACAATATTAAATATTTAGTATTTAAATTAATAGTTATTACCATTTTCATAAAATATATTTCTAGATGTAATATTCGATTCTACCTTGATCATTTATTGTGTAATAAAGGATGGATATCAAATATCATGTCTAAAAATATATTCTGCCATAAATATCGGTATTGTATAATGATGACTTTTACACCGTATAGTTTAAATTATATAGTGACTTTTTTAAATATGTAAAATATGATAAATATGCGAATGAAAAAAATATTTTTCAAACAAATTGTTTTCACATATATATTATATTTATGAGTATATATATACATTTACGCATTATTTATTTGTCGTTTATATTAATAAATTAAGCTTTGAATTTTTTCATATTGAAGCCGTAGCTTTCAGCTCATATAATAGGAAAAATTTTCCTTATAATACAAATGTCTATTACAAATATTTAATGTCAATTACTTTACTTTTTGTTACATGTGAATATCAAAATGATATTTTTGATGATATAAGAATCTTATAATATTATTTTAAAATGTCATGAATTCTGCAAAAAAAATTATATATTACATACGATACACATTCTGTTACAAGTTATTTTCGTAAAATGAACATTATTTAGGCAAAAAGTCCAAAAAAAATTCAAAAAATATATCTTTCTAATCATAGTTTCTTTAATCAATTTGGACATAAATATTTTAAATCATTATTATTCAAAAACACTAGCTATTTTTGTTGGGAAAAAACTCCGAATCGCCAGAAAAATTTTTAATAAAAAAAATTCGTTTAAAAAATTACAAGAAATGTCTCAGTGATCCTATTACAATGCGATCGTTGGATGCAATTATAATAGCCAGAAATACATCTAACAAACGTTTTAAACAGTCGTTTAAACTTTGCATCTTGAAAAAAGAAACACGACGTCACCGTCAAATATTCGCATCAAATACAGATCTCCTCGAATGCACTTTAAAAATATGTCTAGCGAGTGGACGAAGGCACACATGCATTGAGGTTGGTTATTTGGATTTCGACGCGACGGTGGATGGCGGTGGGTGATGGGACGAGAAGGGGTTACGGGTCGAATGGAAAAATTCGCTCGATATTATTTCAAACTTCTTTGAAACACGGGGTAGATATGCCAGACTCGCCGGTCTCTCACGCACGTGCGGCGTAGGGTAACAGTCAAACACTTGGCACCAGCCGGCGCCGGGTATGTGACATGAATATTTGTTTCTAATAAGATATGCTGCTTCGCCAGCGCCATTTGACGCACCTCTCGCTGTGCTTGCGTTACAACTATCGCTCAAGAGACGACGCGATCCAGTTCTGCGATCGATTTTTCTATCAGACAGATAAAACGAACGTAATTGAATATCGAAGTTATGTTTGGACGACTTTAATTTGCCGTTTAGTCAGCACAAAGCCGCGACATCGCAAAAAATTCGCTGCGCTGCGCAAATTTACAATCCGAATTACATCCCTTGTCCACTTGCCAATATGTTGACGATTTTGCTGTCAGATAATATTGGAAACAATTTCATCAAAAGTCTCAAACCAAAATGCAATAAAACTTTAAAAAAACTAATCTCTAAAAGTTTAAAAGATATGAAGTTATTTGTAGTTACCTTTAGGGGAGAAAGAGAGAGAGAGAGAATCGCAGACATAAACTTTCATAACGTAAAGCTAAGATGTTTCCATAAAAATGTAACTGTAAAAATGATATAAAATAAAAACAATTAAATAAAGTAAACAAAGGACTACAATAGAAAATAATAAAAGATGTGATTTTATAAAAAAAGACTTATAAAAAGAGAAAGATGTTAGAGTTATAAAAATGTTGAACAATATCTCTTCGATATGTTACTTTAGTACAACTATTTTCGTTATTTAGAAACATTTTTTTTACTATACAATCATATTATCAGTATACCATTGTATGTACCGATCTTCATCTAATAAATTATTTATTGCAACACAATTTCAATTTCTTATTATGTTTTAATAAACATTTAGAATACATAGCTATAAGATGAAGCAATTCTGGGAATAAATCATATCAATTTTAACACGTTTACATCAATTAGGAAATGGAATCCAGTTTCCTTATCGAATTTCGATTATGCAATTATAACAGTAAAGTTCATCTTGCAACATTAATTGCATCAATCCAAACTTCTTCGACTCGTTCTTTCCATTGCGTAGACTACTACATTTTAATACAATCCTTATTCTTTTTAATTAAGATAATGCACTGAAAAAAAAGACTGGTTATAACTTCCAAATGTATAGTGAAATAGTATCAATTAAATATTTGGTCAATATAACCAAAAATAATTTTACTTTTCTAAATATTTAGTAACTTATACCAGATTTGATAATACTTACTAAACATTTAGTAAAATAAAATTATTTTTTTGTTATATTAACACAATATTTAATTGATACTATTTCACTATACATTTGGTAGTTATAACCAAACTTTTTTTTCAGTGTGTGTTTTCCAATGTACAATTTACATTTTGCATTATATACATGTAAATTTTGTAAAGGGATGTATCAAGGATCATACGAAACGGAAATTTTCGAAAACTTACTCATAGTATAAGTAGCATCGAGTAATAATGTTGTTTCATGTGCATCGATTCTTCGAGGCAACTCATAAGATGATTATCCTGTAAACCGGAAATTCGCGAAATTCTACGCACATAGTTTCCCTTATAGCGTACACCCCGTGGAATTTCCCTTCCAGGCATCGACCGGAAATGCTAACAATTGGCGTGCTAGCAACAACGAGAACTAATAATTTCGATCGAATCGACTGACATCCGGAATGTTTAATTAAGATTTGTGAATAAATCAATACATATTGCAAGAATTTCTACGGCAATAGATAAAGTCAACTCGCATTCATTCATAAAATCAAGTTTCATTCAAGATAAATCACACAGCTTAAAACCTTTTGATAGTTTATTATACATCATAATAAATATAAATCATAATTACATGTATAAATATTTAAAAAAATGTATTACTATTAAATTTCAAGTTTCTTTAGAATTTATATCAAATTTTATCGAGTTTGATTATTGTTGAAATTATTTTGTATATTACCTGACAGCGAAATCGCCGGTATATCGGCAAGTGGATAAAGCATGTAATTCAGCTTGTAAATTCGCGCAGCATTTATTTGCGACATCGTGGCTTTGCGACATCGTCGAACCTCCTTCACTTCGGATTAGCCAGACGCTCTGCTCAGGTGGCGAAAGGAGAGATCACGAGCCTTTTATGGGGACGCTTCGCGTCGCATTAACGACGAAATGGATCACGTCCCTCCACGCTCGTAAAGTAATGCGCGCCGGACTTTGTTTAGATCCTTCTCCGTAAAAGTGCACGTAAGCCGTTCCGTATCTCTGCCTCTCTATTTTTCACTCCCACCTCTCTCATTCTCTCTCGTTCTCTCCGTTTCAGCTCCGGTCAACCCTCCTCAAGCGGTTTTCCACGTTTCTCTTTCTCCCTTTTTTTTTTCATTTTATTTATACGTCTCCCTTTATGGGAGAACACTCCTCGTGCGTCCGACTATCGTCGTTCGGCACGGTCGTCACGGTCGACGGCAGCAAATTGCATCCAGACCCTTTTCCTTTTTTCAGTATTACGCATGCGATAGCTTCTACGGCCCTCAAGCGACACGTACGCGAATCCTCATCTCATTTTCCCGATTTGATTAACTCGTACAAATGACGCAAACCCGCAAATATAACGAAGAATATTGAATAGCAATTGTTAATAAAGGATAATATACAACGATGAATTTGATTAAATATTTCGCAAAGTTAAAGTTTATACGTGAAGTAAATTTTCAATTTAATTAATAATTTCATGTAATGTTAAATTGATATGTGTCAGTGTGTTTACAAACTTTAATTTATTAAACAATTTTTTGAAGTAATAAAAATTGTATGAATTTTATAATTCATTGAAAAATTGGAAAATTCGATTATTTTACAACTTCACGGAAGCATCGTTATACCTAGTTGAAATAGCTAAGAGATATATTATTTACAAAACAGTGAAAATATTGAAAGAAAATTGGCCATTATTAATATAATATATTAAAAATAGAGAGCTCTATCTGGCTCAATATACTTATTTTATCTTTATAAAGAACATAATGAGAGATATTCATTGATATAATTTTCTTATGTGCATCATTCATAATTATTGAAGCAACAATTGAGGTCATAAAATAGATATCCTGCTCCCAATATTATTGAAATATATAAATATTATTTTCTAAAATAAAAACTAATAACTAAACTAGACACAACTATCGATAAAAAATTTGAATAAAAAAAACGACATTAGAAATCAATATTAACTTATCTTACAATAAACAAATGGCAGATCCCAATGTATTTTTATATTTGTATGCCGTTGCTTAAATTATTTGATTTATTTTCTGTAACAAATACTATTATAGTACCTATATATAACTTTAACTATTATATTTCTTTTATCGATGAATCAATATATTTCACGACTTTCTTTTTCTTGTCCCAGTTTTCTCAATCTAACAAGAAGACGTAAAAGAATAGAATAATAATTATTAAGCAGCAAACTGGAAAAGAATCATTTTCTTTCTCTTATTAGATGACATTAAACAAACCGTCGCACTTCTGTAAAAATGAAATATCAGTGTTACATTACTTGTATTTTTTATTTCTCGCTGTTCTGTCTGATTTATATTGTTCTTTGTTATCGGATCGATGCGTGCGACGAATCTCTTCCTCTTCTCTCGATCTCGTTTCGTCCACCTGGGATACGCCAAGAGCACAAGTCAATCTGGTTGGTAATTACCGAGAGAGTATCTCTCAATTCGAGCCAATGTTCTCTCCCAGTTTGTCTCGTTCTGATGCGTAAATAAATAACAAAACCTTATTTTCTGTTTAAGTAAAGAAAATTTTACCTCGCTGGAATTTTAATTTAAAACTCAGAGTTGTCAAACTATATCAAAATTCGAAAATAGAACTGAATAATTAATATTTCGTACTTGCACACATGCCCCATTTTTCTTGAAAAATTATAACCGTAAAAGTTTCGGCTTTATATAAGATTCAAAAAAAGATTTATAAAAAAGCTGTGCATCGCTATATATTATTAAACATGACATCCATTTTTCTCCATTTTAAAGAAATGAGTTCGTGCAAAGTGTTGAAAACTTTCAACTAGCATTTTATTATTTTCAAGTCTGCACGTATTTAGCATCATCCAACGATGACTCGTTTTTCATTATCAATTGATTTCAATTAATAATGAATAAAATAATAATTTTTTATTGTCTAATAAATCGTTGATATAAGGATCATGGAAATAGAAGATGCAACGTTTGTTTCAACAATATCGCATTTTGGCACTCAATTATTCGCGATCGCAAATTCTCTTCTTACTCTCGAAATTTGATTAACTCCGACAAGTACATTGAAATGCCAACGATTATTGCAAGAGAATATTTTATACGCTAACGAAGACCTTTACTCAAAAGAAAGCTGTATTTTTAATTTTTTATAAAAATTTTTAGAGTTTAACAGGAATTCATAACATAAATTTCTTATATTTCCCTTTCCCTCTCACATCTCTTCTTTTTATTAAGTTATTAGTATTTATATTAATAATTATTATTAATAACTATTATTATTATATTAGTATTAATATAAATAATTAGTATTAATATAAAATCACGATTATAATAATATTCCAAATATAAAATTTATATTTAACAGTCATTTATTAAATCGTATTACGTTTCAAGATTGACTTAAATATGGATTTATCGGTAGAAATGTGACTATAAATACAAGCTTAAGAATTTTAGAAGAAGAAGAACGAGTCGCAAAATACAATCCATTTCTATGCGTTGACGTGATAATAATCGACTGTCGATTAGCTGTCACGATTGACACGATAAATTGCATCTCGACCTTCTTTTCTTTTCGATTGGTATGCTGACCGCTTGTGATATGTCCACTTCTCTATTGGATGTGACTTCTCGTATCTGCACATAGCATTTTAATTAATAAAATCGATCGTAATGAATAATCCAGCTGTCGATAACGACGTCTAACATTTGCTGAAAAAGAATAGAGTTCAAGAAAAGAACTCACAAGGATTATTAATGCATAGATGATTTATATAAATGTTTATCTATCCATCTCTATATATATATATATATACATACTATATATATAGTATAAACTATATATATATATTTTTTTTTATCATGCGTTCTTGTTCTAAAATTCTGAAGTTTATATTAATAATCACGTTTAGTTTCAATCAAGAAATTGAAACTAAAATCAATCTTAAAACTCGATACGATTTAATAGATGAATCTTAAAAATAAACTTTGATACTTGCAGTTTTATATTTATCATTACAATTTAATACTAATATTAATTTGATTAAAGAGATATGAGAGAGAAATGGAAATGTAAGATATATATAAATTTAACGTATTATTATAGAATTTTTATAATCTCTAAATATTTGGAGATACTATTTTAAGATCCCGTTCCTGACCGACAAAGTGACGTAAATTCGACCGCGTGTGTGTGCAAGTTTCAACGTTTTTCTTACTAGTAAAAGTGAACCAGCGCTTGGTGATAAGACGATTTCGTTTGTACGCAGAGGAAAGTAATCCTAAGTTATGCGATCCTCGCTTGCCATCCTCGAAATACTTCTTGAGGACGACCTATTTCGATACAGTTAGTGAAAAATGATACGCCGATTATGGAAACCACTTTGTAACCAGTGAAACTTTATTTTTTAATATCAAAAATTATATTATTAACAAAAGAAAGAAAGAGAGAGAAAATATAAAATAGCTTTAAAATCATTAAAATAGTAAACTAAAAAAATTCTTCAATAATATAAATATATTTTTTAACGTATCACCATTAAAGCTCAAAATTGTTTTAAAATAACATTCTTTTATATGTTCATATCAATTAATAAACTTCATCTAAACTGAAAATTTATTTTATTGTGTGTTGAGACAATTTTATTAGATTTATATTTGCTGCAGATAAGTTCTGAGACAGTTTTACAATTTATGGAAAGCTAGCGTCATAATTTATTAAGTTATACCTTTGTAATGCAAAAAAAAACGCTACAGAAAGTTATTGTAGAAATTTGGAGGAGAAGAAAGCATAATGATACATACTTTTCAAACAAGATAGCTAAAAATAGATGTGGAAATCATCTTATTAAAAACAATTGTTTTTATCTCATAATTTTTTTAATATAAAAATAATTTGTATAACGTATAATTTTCTTCACGTAAAATTCTTGTGATAAAAAACATGTGATATGAAAACATGTAAAAGAAATTTCTAGAATTCGCCCGTGTTAAATACTTCTTGTCAGAAGGAACTTGTTCGTTTTAAAGATAAATAAAATTCTTGATGGCTACACGTTGCGAGAATCATCGGCATAATAACGACGAAGGAGGAGAAAGCGTTTAGGAAGAAAATGAAAAAGGAATAGGAAAGGGAAGAAGATACGCAGCGCTGTCATTATTATGAATGAGATTTACACTGGCTGACAGACGGCCGAATATTTCAGTAGGTAAACCAATATATCCTCGCCTGTGCGCACGCCCCCTCGCACATGCAAATAGAGCAGGTTGGCCAGTACGTGGCAAATATTTGTTTAGACTTTTCGTCGACGTGCCGGCTCAGGATTGCATCGACGGTAAAGACGGAGCTTCCTGACGCCCATCCGAAATTCGCGCCAGTTTTAATATTATCTTGGATTCACATGATATTTACTGTAATACAAAGATCCGGCGCGGCACCGCGACAAGGAGCTTTCGGTTGAAGAAGAATCGATTTTAACCACGCAATCCGAAATGACAAATGTCATCGTGTAAAAGTGTTAATAATACTCAAGTAAAATATAATAATAGAAATGTAACAAAGCTTAAATAAGATTGTCACAAATTAGTCCTAATACTACACTTTACTGCGATCAAAACTTTACTTACTCGTATTTAAATTGTTCAATGTTTCTAAAATTTTCACTTTAATTAAAGATTAAATACGCTGGAATAATCTGCTAGACTATAAATTAGTTAATTATTCGTCAATTTCTATTAATACAATTAATAAAATTACATTTACATCGCAACTGTTTTTAACACTGGCAACACCAGAAATACGTTACTGCTATTAAATTGCTTTAATACAATTATTTTTAGCTACAACGTGAACAGAAATTGAACTATACTATTATAGCTGTCATGAATAATATCTCTCATTATGTTTTGTACCACGTCATATTTACAGTAAGAAAAACTTAGATGCATAAGCAAAGCAAAAATGCATTAGGTTTTCAAAATTGTTGCAAAAATAATATTTTTTTCTGGTCAAATCAAAATAGAGAAATTATATACATATTAAGTATATAATTACTTAAATAATGTTCCAATTCTACAAGAATCTTGATATCATTTATGTCAAGAAATATTACTGCACTTTTATATAATTCTACAATGTATTTTATTTGCGATTTCTTCGCGATGGCAGATGAAACTCGTGTAGTCGGTTTTATTTCTCTTGCCTACTCGTTATCTTGTGATGCATCGAGTTGCCAGTGTCTTTTTATTTCGCAGCAATCATGCGGAGAGAACGAACAATTACTGAACTCACGGCCGGGACAAGAGTCACTTCATGCTCAGCAATTCCCATGTGTCGCGTACTTTTATCACGTTGAAGATTATCGACACAAGCGTGTACATGCTTGTTAAATTTTAGCTGATATATGCTCGAAATGTTGTCAATATTGCTCAGCTCATGAGCATTACAAATTACAACGTCAATTATGCTTGCAGCAACAAAAAATTTTTTTAAATAAGAAGATATAGATTTTATAGATAAATAGTAGAGAATATTTCAAGCATTAATATTATTTAAAAAAAGATTATACAACTATTAATTATTGTACACTTCAAAGCATAGTTTATGTATCAATATACATTTTTCTATATAAATTGTTGTGGTTTTAAGTTTTGTGAATTATTGTCTGCACTAATTCCATTACAAGAAAATTTGTTTAATATTGATAATAATGTACACTATATTCGTCATAAAATTACGCTAGATTATTATGTTAAGTTTTAGTGCCTTAAATATTAAAAAAATATTTAAGTTATAAAATATATAAGTATATATATTTTAGTTCAACAAATTGTTTGCAATTCAACAAAACTGTTTGCTGCTTTTAATTGATTATTTGCGAACAAGTGACGAAATAACAGAAGAAGATATATTTTCCTGCCTCTCTTTCTATATTGAAGAATAATCGGACGTTATCGATTGACACGACGGAATCGGAATATCCAGGAGACGAATGTACAGTTGAAATTGAGAGTCCGTTGAACAAAATGAGAATGACAAGCGCAAAGCCAAAGAAGAGGACTCACTGGAGGACTGAAAGAAAATGATCGAAGAGAACTCATTGATGCCGCAGCACAATGGACGGGGTTCACTTTCTTCGATGAGCCTCGTTAATCAGTATCGCGTACCGATTTCGCGAGAGACAGAGGGAAAAATCGCGTTCTCTTATATTATCCATCAACACGTTTAATAATTGCCAATTATGAAGTAACAAGTACTTTGGCATTAATACCTCCAATCAATTTCAATAATATGCATCTTGAAAATTATTGTAAAAGTCTTCTTTTTTATCGTACGATAAACTCTTTTCAATAGCCACGAGAAAAATCTTTAAACTTGAAATAATTTAATTATATGTTACATATGAGAAACGTACATAATACTAGTGAAAAATATGATTGTGTTCTATTTCGATGTGTATTTAATTGTATCAACTGCGCGACTTTCTTTAAGTCAAGATTTTTTACTAACAATTTCGTGAAAGCCATTTGTCGCAGCTTTTTCATTATCCACAGATTTTCACGAGCAGTCACCTTGCTACAATCAATATTCCAGCTCCGCACTTTTAAACCTATACATGGATTTTTCGAGACATAGGATCGATGCGAGCATTACCAGGGCATAAACGCGTTTCAAAATTGATCGACAGAACCGCGAGCGAGTGAAGGCCGGAATCGGAAAAAGATTGATGATTTCACGGTAAAGGTAAAAAAAAGGGCCATGAGGCAACCCCCCACTTTTGTCCCGAGCCTAGGAAAATTTCCAAGTTGTATCATTAATTATATCGCGATGCACTTGATTTACATCGGCGGCGCAGAATGGTCGATTGTTTCGCGACGTCGATGTCGGCTTATAGTAATGATTCACTGTTCGTTTAGCGAGCGAGCGGCGCGCGAAATTATTTAAAAATCACCTCCTCACTCGTGTCGCGCTCTTATTTAAGTCGTGTACACTCCGGAGAGACTTGTCCGGACGGCGGCGGCCCCAGGTGGATTGCAGTATTCTCCTGTCAGGCCGCGGCCTATTAATTTTGTCGCGCTAATCTCCAATCTGCGTCTCCTTACTTTACAAAGTATTACGAGGGATCCGTGACTCCAGCCGCGACAAGCAATACTCGTTATAATAAATCGTTTTGCGTCCTAATCCCCGGCCGCGAGATATCCTAAACGCGACTTGCGTTCCGTCAGATCTCGAGACGTACCGGATCTCCCGCGCGAATTTTGATAAATGTATCGTTTGACATCTCTTTCTTCGATTCTAAATCACATACGAGAGATTCTTGAGTGAGATTCCTAGATAGCGAACTAAGTCATTTTGACGTCAACATGTTGTCAAAGATGTCATTTTGATATTAACATGATGACAAATAATGTCAGCTATGCTATCTTATCCGCTAAAGTTGTATCCAACTTTAGCGGATAAAACCTTTCAACGAATCATTTGTTAGAAAAGAATTAAACGACAGCTAGCAATGATTATAAATTCAATTCGAATAAAATTACAAATTAAAAGATATAATAAAGCTATAATCGAATATAAGGTATAATCAAAAAATACATAAAACGTTTCGTGAAATAAATATGATTGTATCTATTCACAGTTTTTCGTGTCTTTCTCTTACGTCAATTATTTACTTGTTACTGAAATAACGCGAGAAACGTCAGTTACAAGTTTTATTTTACTACGTACGTACATATCAATTGAACGGAAGTACGTAATAGGAACTGTGATTGCAGTTATTCGAAACAAAAAAGTAGTGCTACAATTCTCGTACGAAGTGTAAGAGAAACGCTTTATGTAGTATACAATAATGTTAAAAATTAATTAAACATTTAAAGACGCCGAGTCTCCTCCCCCTCAAAGCTTCTCCTTTATTCGTCATCGGTCGTTAATGAAAGTGTGTCAGTTACCTCTTGCCACGTTTGTAGAACGACGTATGATATTCTCGAACGCGATGCATAGTCGTCAACAAAGACAATTGGTCATACGTTACGAACGTATATTTTTCGAACAAATAAACAATAAAATAAAAAAAGCTTCCAATACACACCGGTCACTGTGAATACAGTTAAGGCCAATTTTCACGAACTCATATTTCATTCAGAATGTGTTTCAATCTGAGTTGGAGAAGTGGAGGTGTTCCAATTAACAATACCTGAAAGTTAAATATGACATAGGAGATCCGAAGTTTAAATGTTTAAAATTCGTTCTTTACAGAAATAAAAAAAATGTAATTAAAAATAACGTGCACTGCTGTATTGTACTTGAATCAATTTGAATAAAAAACGTTGAACGGAAATAAAATAGAAATATCAACTAAACTACTAGAACGTGCAGATTTACTTTTTACATCTGGTTGAATAAACGCTGCAAAGAACGATATCACGCGGTTGGTGATATTAAAGATGATATATTTCTTCGTCCATTCGTCGTTTTAATTATACTAATTTTTTTACAGGAAGAAAACGGAATATCTTGTTCATGTGATATATACATGATGAAATGTTCATTAGATACGTCATAAATTTGACGGACATGGTGGCTCCATTGCAATTAAACGAGCGTTGAGATAGTTAGGAAATTTACAAGGTGCAAGGTACGCTCGCAAATCCCATTCGCAGTCGTAATATGTAGATGATAAAATGAATAACTTTAGAAATGATGTATATGAATTTTTAGACTTTTTGGCTTGCTGTTAATATTTTTTTTCTTAAGATTGTCTTAAAAATTTGACGATATATATTGTCGAGTGAATCTCGTAAAAGTATTATAATAAAATTCTGCTATCTATTCACGTCATGGGAAATTATTTCATAAAAGCTTAAGTCGTTAATAATTTCCAAGCTACCATGCCACGTCGGCGATCTTGTTAAAGAAACATCAAGTCTAAATTGGTCGAAGAATCTAGCAGATGAAATTTGCAGAAGCTATTCATTTGCAATCCGTGTACACTGTACCGGACCGGAACTGCGACTTTATTCATAGCGATCTAATTATTTTGTTGGCACGACGAAAGTGTCTTGACTGGTCGTCGACTGGTGCACGGCTCGTCCCGCGAACAGCCGCGGTACAATTTATGATTGGTTTCGCGGCGCGCCGTGAGATGGAAAAAGAACGAAGATAGAACGAAACAAATTATTTCATTGAATATTCAACAGTTGCCAGAAACAGATCCGTTATTCAGTGGTTACACACCGGCCGTGTGCCG
>QKQZ01008535.1:0-19595 GCA_003595255.1 Solenopsis fugax | reverse complement strand
ATATTTAAAATTCAGCCATTTTCGCCGAGGTCCATTTTCATTGGGTTTTGTGCGGGGTCCTTTTCAGGACTGCCGAAAAAGTTTCAGGACGTCAAATTGCAAACATTATTAAATGAAAAATCAACTCTGTTAAAAATACTTCTTATATTCAGTAATTTACTCTCTGCCTATATATAAAATCTTTATACTTCAAGTTATTAAAGTAATTAAATGTTTGCTATGCAATACATCAAACTCAAACATTCAAAGAATTGTCAAAAGTATTAAATGTTACTCCTATTACTACGAAAAAGGTCATCATTGCAGTATCTAGAAATCGACGCGTAGTGATTCTTATGCATGACAACGTCCGATCACATGTTTCAAGAACCATGAAAGAAACACTGTTGGAGCTCGAATTGGAAGTTCTCTCATATTCAGCCTATTCTCCAAATTTGGCTCCATCGAATTATCGTCTTTTCCGATCAATGCAACATACGCTCGCCGATATACGCTTCTTCAATTACGAACAAATCCGAAAATGGATGTATGGCTTGCTTCGAAAGATAGCTCATTCTATCGTCGCGGAATTCAACTTTTGCCAGAAATATAAGAAAAAGCAGTAGAAAACGATGGAAAATATTTTGATTAATGTATTAATTCATATTCTTATTGAAATAAATTCGTTTTTCAAGCAAAGAAATTAAGTTTAATATAATATATATTTAAAACAAATGAACTTGCTTGATTACAAAAATTCTAGAATTGAACTTTTTGAAAGTTAAATTAGCAATAAGAAAATAAAAAATTATTTTCATTTAAGCAGAAAAGTTATTTTCTCGCTTTCCCATATCTAGAAGGATTACGTTTATAGCGGACTGTACCTTACCCAATTTGACGTTCGGTTTGATTGGTTCGATTTCGGTTTGCCCTAATTCAATCCAGGTACCACGCAATCGGCATAATGATTGGTTTTGGCATGCCAACAATCGCATCGTCGAGCCACTGCCAGGATTTTGATCTCTCATTAGTGCGCTTAGTGCTTTTCAGTATCAAGTGACATCATGTACATTAATTAAGAAATCGTAAGACATTGTAGATTCATTTCTGTAATTCACATTAGCCGTTAGATGTAACGATCTCAAGCGAAGCTTCAATTTTGCGACAAACGGGGGAAATCAAGCAACTCTTGAAGTCATATAAACATATCTGTAATAATAGAAATACCACTAATTTATGTTTAAGAGGGAAAATCTAGACGTTTTATAATAACAAAAATTGAAACATGACCGTGGGCGACCCATTAAATAATTCCGGGCGGGCAAAACGGAACTCTCATCGCTCAGTTTCCACCGACATCGTCCGCACGGATATTATTATCCGAAGAATGGTCGTTCAGGGGTCGCGCGGGGGAGGGAGGGGATGGGGAGGTTCGGTTCCTGAGTAAACCCGAGGCTTTCCTTTCGACGAGCTTTCGGTATTGTACCCAGGCGGGCTTGCGCACGTAAATACGATGATTGATGGGATAGAAACAGCCCTTGAATCGCCCCTTTTCCTTCCTCCCCTCTCCCACCCGGTTCTCCTATCCTCACTTGCCAACCGTCCGCGAGACCAACTACTCCCGCTCGAAGTTTACAAGAAGGCCACAATGGGCCGAGCAACGCCGATTTTCTGTGCAACCCTTCGCGATGGGCACTTAACATCCCATCCAACCCCCGGTATTGTTTGATTGTTCAATGGCACGTGCTACGATCCATCCCTCCGACCATCCCCCGCTCACTTTCGGGTTCCTCGGCGTGTTCTTCGAACGGTTCTCTTGCGATTCACCATTAGTGAAGCAGAGCTCGCCCCTCGGAGATCCTCAGAGACTCTCAAACATTTTTATAGGAATTCATTCTCTTCAAAGAGCTCGAAGGTACCCTCGGGGATTCACCCGGGGGATAATATATATACTACAGTTTCCATAAATTCTTCGAATAGTATATAACCAGTTTAATTAATAATTCAACAATGATAAGCGTCCTTGGATACTCTTCTCTGCATCAAACTGTAATTCTCCGCGCTGAGATGGACTTGAGAATTAATTATAAACTTGAGATTTTTTACGCATTGCAAACGACAGAAGTAAGAAACAAATAAGGAAAGATTAAAATCCAAACTATAGCGCTAAGTTTTCCATGCTGTTGAGTTCTCAAATTATGAATAAGGCAAATAAACTTTAACGTCGACACTTCTTTAACATGCAAGAAGATCGATTTCTTAATTTACTTCAGTACTATTCATAATGCATTAAAAGAATTAGTACAACTATGTAATTAGCTCGATCAAGATGGGCAAAAAGCCCGCGTCGCTTTCTTGAGACGGGCTAATTAGTCGACATTACAGGTGCATCAACCATAAAACCAGATATACCCAGCCCGAAGGTACACCCGGCTAATTGCGTGGGAACAGACTGTCGCGGTTGATACGCCCACAGAACCACTCCCCACTCTTTCGTAGGATGTCGATGGAGTAACTACCAGGTGTAAATACACTCTTGGGTGCCCTACTTGATTCGCGAATTAACGCGCTCTTGTACTCCATAATCTGCTGATTAAGAAGTACTTTTCGCTTTTTAATACCTTTATCGTCCTTTGAATTAGCTGCGTTTGAGCGTTTTAATTTTTAGCAGTTTATTGGTGGCTGATAAATGTTTCAACTTATATAGCAATGCGATGTATTTATTTAATTTAAAAAAAAGGACACTTGAAGAGTACACTAAATTTAAATTTTTTATACATATACTAATGCATATATTAATGCACTGAAAAAAGACTGGTTATAACCATCAAATGTATAGTGAAATAATATCAATTAAATATTTGGTCAATGTAACAAAAAATAATTTTATTTTTCTAAATATTTAGTAACTTATATCAGATTTGATAATACTTACTAAACATTTAGTAAAATAAAATTATTTTTGATTATATTGACAAAATATTTAATTTATACTATTTTACTATACATTTGGTAGTTATAACCAAACTTTTTTTCAGTGTAATTTTTAACAGTTTATTAGTGGCTGACAAATGTTTCAATTTATATAGCAGTGCGATGTATTTACTTAATTTTAAAAAAAGAACACTTGAAGAGTACACTAAATTAAAATTTTTTACATATGCATATACTAATGCACTGAAAAAATGACTGGTTATAACTACCAAATGTATAGTGAAATAATATCAATTAAATATTTGGTCAATGTAACAAAAAATAATTCTACTTTTCTAAATATTTAGTAACTTATACCAGATTTGATAATACTTACTAAACATTTAGTAAAATAAAATTATTTTTAATTATATTGACAAAATTTTTAATTGATACTATTTCACTATGTACATTTGGTAGTTATAACCAAACTTTTTTTCAGTGTGTAAACAGTAAACGCCGGTCTGTGAGACCGCTACAAGAGGATACAGGATCGAAAGCCTGACTCCCGGTGCTTAGAGAAATTATCGTCGTGCGATGAGACAAGCGCCACTATGTTATTGTAAAGTCGTCGATTTCGCGGACGGAAGTAATAGCGTCAACAATATTTCCTTTGTTGTCGAGTTCCCTCCCAGGTGCTTTATTACTGTGCATGTTTAAGAGTCTGCATTTTTGTCGTAACTATGTTGCTTCTTCTGATCCCGCCGTGCTGCGTAATCATAAATTTTTCTTTTTTTGTGCTCGTCAACGCTGTAGCCAAGTCATTCTTGTCATGTCCCGTAACGCATCGTAAATTTTACGTGATTCCGCGTGTGCCAGCGTTGTTTACATGTTGCAACGTGTTAATTTGTCATAATTGTTATTATATTGTATAATTTCCTCGCAAATAGTTTTTGCATAAATAAATTCAAGATATTTCCGTACATTCCGCAGTCGTTAATGATTGATTTCTTGTCTTGGTCAGCCGATTCACGCGCAATTCAAGTCCGACCGAATAATTTGCTCCAAGAATGGCGTTTCAAAAAATAATCCTGTTACACTGAAAAAAAAGACTGGTTATAACTACCACGTGTATAGTGAAATAGTATCAATTAAATATTTTGTCAATATAACCAAAAATAATTTTATTTTACTAAATGTTTAGTAAGTATTATCAAATCTGGTATAAGTTACTAAATATTTAGAAAAGTAAAATTATTTTTGGTTACATTGACCAAATATATAATTGATACTATTTCACTATACATTTGGTAGTTATAACCAGACTTTTTACTGATATAACCAGGTCGCTGGTACTGATTACGCTGTTTTCGCGTCATCTTACGAATCAATCTTTTGCGATCCGCATTTTGCGAAACATTACATTGGATTGTACGATAGCACGCTGGCGAAATGCGTGCTAGGAGTAAACCTGCACTGAAAAAAAGACTGGAACTACCAAACGTATAGTGAAATAGTATCAATTAAATATTTGGTCAATGTAACCAAAAGTAATTTTACTTTTCTAAATATTTAGTAACTTATACCAGATTTGATAACACTTACTAAACATTTAGTAAAATAAAATTATTTTTGGTTATATTGACAAAATATTTAATTGATACTATTTCACTGTACATTTGGGAGTTATAACCAGCCTTTTTTTCAGTGTGTCTACCATTGTAACGAATAAACTTTCAATTGAATAGCAAATATACCATTGTTATTATCTTAATTATTGCGTTCATTATTGTGCGATCTTTTCGCCCTTTGATTTCCATTTGTCCGCACCGAATCACCTCCTTTGCCAATTCCGTGACTGAGCAGTCGGCTGTTGGAGCCATCTAAGTCCGCGTTCTGCATCGCGAAATACTTTGGCGAAATCTAGAGTAGCGCAAAAGATGCTCTCTCGTGTCTAACATCCAACATTTACGGTGTTGAGTGAAACGAGAGCTCCGGAGTTCGATAATAATAAATTATCTTGTATGGAAGACGCGGACGAACGACGAAGTTGCGTCGCTTTCGTGAGCGCGGTCACACATTATAACAAAGACAAGGAGTAAAAACAATTTTCATCGAAAGTTGTTAGCGATTATCGCCAACAATTTCCAAATCCTAAAAGAGAAACTTTTTTGAAACCATTACAACAGAGATAGTGGGTATTATAGCCACTGTAAATATTATGGCCACCACCATTATCTTCATTATTAGATGTCAAATTGTTAGTAATTACTTATAGAATCATTTGTTTAATAGCCTGCCGTTATGTAGTGGGGCTAATGTGTTAATACACAATAGTCGATAATTCTTATATAAGACATTTTTATAATACTTTTCAACATCGAAACTTTTTCAGGATATATTTTATCATTTAATTACATATACTTCCTCATTCATTTTAAACTTGAACGTCCTGTCACACAAATGTATGTATAATCGAGTGTACTTTTTTTGTTACATAACTTTATTCATCTATACACATTTTGAGTTATGCAAAATTATTCAATAGCATAGCATTTTGTTAATATGGCCATCTAAGCGTGCTCGTAACATGGCTACTATCGAGATTTTTATATCGAAATGTTTCTTCCTAATTCATCAAAAAGTGATTTCTAATAATCATTTTGTAATCATTTTGAAGTTATGATGATTTTTTTGTTCTCCTTGATATAGATTTGTCGATAGTAGGAAGATTATGTGTAAATATGTACATTTTGCAATATCTCATTTTTTTTATAATTAAAAAGTATAATAGTCTAAAAAAAGTATGTTTTGTATAAGTTGTCTTTCTAGAAGTTGGTCTGTGATCTATCTTATAATTGAAGTAAGTTATTTATGTATCTATGTTTCGCGGTTATAGTAGGTATTTCTAACAATTTATTTTGCAATAAAATACTGTGTTTCTCGAACAAAACGAACTTTTAAAATTTATTTTTGCGGTGGCCATACTACTATAATATACTACTACCCCTGTTCCATTTCGCTCCATTAGGCATTGTTACATTTTTATAAATCTTAAATAATAAATATTTTATAACTTTGAGTCTAGAATTTATTGAAGAACAGTTTGATGAATATAATCGTTAAAGTTTAAAATATAAAATATTGATAAATGACAAAGTTATTGAATAAAATGTAAATTGGTGATTATATTACTACCTTCTCCTCTTCAGTTACGAAACTGTTTTTATTTATACCTAATATAATTATTTTAAAAAAATTAATAAAGGAATTTTAAAAAAATATGCTTTTTTTGGATTTTTACTTGTTAGTCTGCGTCATATATCATTATTTGATTTAACTAATATAATTACTTTATAATTATACAAAAAGATAAATTATAATCACACTTATGAATTCAATGGTAAAGGAATTGTTATTATTATAATGTTATTTTTATGTTGTCGGAAAAGGATCGAGGGAAGTATGTACGCGAAACTTCAATTTAACCAGCGGATCTCCATTCGATGGGCTACTAGAGAGGCCACCAATAAAACGTATTGCAGTGGAAGATCAAAGATGAAGATCGTCGATAAAGGATGCAGCATATACGTGTAAGTACGTACACATACATTACTGTTCGCGACGCATCACCATTACTGTTCGAAATCTAAATCGCCTGTTGGGACACACCGCAGAATTTTTATTCAGGAAGCATCTTTAGATGCGAGATCAAATTAGATCGCGAGACGTCACATCAAAATACACTTACTTTCCTGCACGAGCTCTTCACTTTTCTCTTTTCCCCATCCCTTTATTGCGTTTCAATTTTGACAGCAAATATCACGGAATCGTTACGTTACGTAAAATTACCAGAGATTGTTACAATATACAGTGATAGCGATATATTACATTTAAAAGGAAATTAGTTAAAAAGTTAAATTTTCATTACTTTTTCATTTCTCAAGTGTCAATTAACGTTTAAATTTTTGATTGCTGCGAATTTTATACCGATGGAAATAGTTGTCATGAATATTTGGCGAAAAATATGAAACATTTCACAAATATTTTAAAGGTATAAATGAAACCATGTTTCACGTAAAGCGACGCGTGCACACACCCACGCACACACTCATACACGTGCACGCAGGCACGCATTGTGTTTTCAATTCACATTATCATAAAATAAAAATTTATTATTACTTAATTATATTAATTCCTGTGCTTCAAAATTCTTGCTTTATTATTAATAATTTTATGACTTATAATATTAGTACTTTTAAATTTCGTAAAAGTTTTCATATTTTTCCAATTTGAGATACAATTTATATTTTATAACGCAAACATTATGCTTGCTTAATAAAGTGTATATTAAGCAATTTGGCATTATGTAAGATGACATAACTCTTGTATATGAAAATTTAGGAAATAATGTATGTAAACTTGTAATTTCATTATACAAAAAAATTTTTTATTTTTTATTACATTTTTTTTTATTATACATCACATAAATTACTAATATTGTAAAGTATCAAATATTGCAGAAACATACTTTAACAATATTTACACGTCATATTATTTCCCATGTAATTTAATTAGGAAGCGAGGAAGACAAAAAGAGAGAAATTTGCGAGAAGGTAGCAGAGGTGAGACGATGGTACAAGAAATACGAGGAAAGGATGGGATGAAGGTAGGATGCGAGAATGGGTCGGCGCTGGCTCGAAGCTTCAGGGGAGGTGGCGAGAATATACCCGTAGAATTGCACGTGATGCGAAAATTCGTTTACATGCTGGCGGGGCTGGCATCCCTATAATATCTACCAATGCCGCGCATTCCATTCTACTTGGAAGACGCGTACATCCGAGACTTTATATGCGTGTACGTATTTCACGTTACGCGCGAGTAGAAAATGCTGTCGCGCGTCTCCGAGCCTACCGAGTCGATGATTTTAATACTCCGAGATCGATATCGGAATTACCTGCGATTCTCTCTGGTTGACACGGTTAATTGTGCGCTTCGAGTAGAAACTCACTTATCGAAGCTGAAATAACAATTTTTCGAAAAGATTATACTTTCGTACACTTTATTTTTCTTTTGTGCAAAAATAATCTTTTATATTTTAGTTATAACATATTTCAGTTATATATACATTTCAGTAACGCAATTAAATTTTCTCATCCAGATAATTGAGAATTCAAGTTCTCTTTTTTTCTTTACTACTACATCATCAATTTTATGAAACTATTTTCTTCTTCAGTTTTTAAAAGATTGTATTATAATATAAAATCATCTGGTAATTATTTAAGAGAATCTTATTATTGTAAGATCCTCTTTAACCGTTGGTGACCATTTTCGTTATTTAAATGTGTTGTATGCTTCACAGTTTTATACGTATATTAATTATTATTGTCTTTTATATATGTATATATATTATCGGACGAGTAAATGTTTATGAATATTAACTTCCGGGATATATTAAATAAATACAAATTAATTATTAGGTGAAAAATATACATACACACTCATATATATTTTTTTTCACCTAATAATTAATTTGTATTTATTTAATATATCCCGGAAGCTAATATTCATAAACATTTACTCGTCCGATAAGCTTTTGCACTCGCGCACATCTTTCTGTGCTGCCGAGCGCAAATATATTATAATGGAATTTCGCTACAGATCTAATAGTTGGATTTTGCGCGACTTGTCGATCGTTCTGTATCGCCCTTCGCGTTCGAGGGATGAATACGAATAGCGAATCAACGGGGCGTACCTGTTGGTAAGCAGAAGCGCAATATGGAATATCGAATGCACTGACTCGGCTGTCTCGGCCAGACATCCCCGTAGTACGGCCACCGGATGCATCAAATGCACCAAATGCAGCGTGATAACGTCACTCACAGGACGCAGGATCGGTAATTCGGCAACGACGTGAAAGGGGCGACATGGGGTAGGGGATGGCTCCCATTCCACAGCCGCGAATCCGCAGCGAGTAATTTTCGAAATTAGCTTTCCAGGACGCAACGGTCGATTCGACGCTCAATATGATTGCTCGTAAAAATCAAAAGAGAGGATTATGCGTTCGGGATGAATAATCATTTCGAATAGATAAAATGTGGCCCTTCTACAAGAGATTCGACGTGTATCGAGGAATAATACCTGCCGGTTTCGGCGACAGGCACATTGAGATTTGAACAGCGGAAGTTTTTATAGAATTCCCAGCGCCATCGAGAAATACGGTATCCTCGGCACACCGCAAACTCCGGGGACCAATGTTTGAATTTCCTCGGAACTCCGCTATTCTTCGGAACTTCAAATTCATAGACCTGGAGAGTTTACAGAATTTGTTTTACTGCGGATACGTCTGACGGACGTGTTCCGCGACGTGGTCGGCGAGGAACACTACTACCATATATCTCCCTCAAGATTGACACGGGCTACTTGACATTAGAAACGTATCGAAGCAATTTTTAATTCATAAAATTTATCGTTCCGTTTGGTCAGTTAAAGGCAGTGTTTGCCGTTATCTATATAAAATTATCTAGATAATCATCTAGATAAAGAAATAGCTTCATCTTATCTTTATCTAGATTATTATAATGTATATTATCTTCATCTTTATCTTAGATAAAAGAAATATGATTTTTTTCAAATTATCTAAGATAATGCGAAATAAAATGATAATAAAATATCGTGTCATATGTTTAGTTCCAGCCTGCAAGTTGCCATTTATTCTAACAGATTTTTTCAGGAATTACTTTCTAAAATTTATTGTCAATAGTGAAAATCTGTAGATGTGTAATATGAATTATAGATTTTTAGTACTGGCAATATATGTATGTATGAACGTAATTCAGATCAACAGAAGTGGAATATAAAAATTGCCCCAAAATTATAAAATTCAAAAACTTACAAGAAATTTTGTCAGCTATTATATAATGTAAATTATATTTATATATTGCTTCTATTTAACTTTGATTTTTATTTGCGTATTGATTTAAATTCAACGAGAAATATGTTTTGTTAGATTAAATTATTTGAAGAATTTTTGTTTTTAAAAAATAATGATTTAGAAATAAAAATATGAACATATTTCATATCCTAAACTGTTTTGCTGAATAACGATATTATCTGAAAATTATCTAGATAAAACTGTATATACTTTTATCTGTTATCTAGATAAATTAAAATTAAATCATCTTTATCATATTTAAGATACATTTACATATAATTTATCTTATCTTTATCTAGATAAATTTTAAGTTATCTAAGCGCAACATTGGTTAAAGGTTTCGAAGTATTTGTAGCGTCAAGTGGATCGCAGCCACCGCCGTTTTTGTCCTAGGTCGCTTATCCGCATTCCAGTATCATTCACGGCCACATGTCTGTTTGACGACGTGTATGTATGTATGTACACATACTTATATGGAGTTACGTCCGTCCCCCCGTTGATTATCGTAAGTGTTCGTGGATGTTGACACTGCGAATGGTCGATACTCATCCTATCCTCGGCTTTTGTCGTGGGGACTTGTTTGCGGCTAGGGTCGTGCTGGGAAGCTCGCCGTAGAGCTTACCGGAAGTCGAGCTTTAGGAACAACAGGGATGCTACGCCTTTTTCGACTTAGATTGATCCTGCCACCGAGAATTCTTTTTGTCTCAAATTTTAAGATAATGTTCGTAATTTCAGGTTGTTAAACTTTTGTAGATAGATAAATAAATAAGTCTTATACATTACGTAAATAATACATGGTGTGTATCGTATATTTTCAAAAGAATTAAAATAATTTGCATCGCTTATTTGAAAAACAATGTAGGTAAAAAATTTCACTTTTAAAGAATTGAAAAACTGTCTAGTTTTTACAATTGCAGAACTGAGAATAATTAAAACTATTTAAAATTTTCAATATTAAATATGAGATGGCCTATATCGAACATAGCGGATCTTAGTGCTGAATAATAATTTCTATAATCTCCAGCTTGTGCGAACGGAGCTCCCCATTTTCGTCAGATTTGAAATAAATTGATAGGATGCATGGAATGTTGGGAGATCCAGGTTTGAAACCTAGCTGAGGTATTATTTTTGCAATAAAATTTTTTACAGTTTTTTGGAAGAAAAGGAGAACCTATAGATGCTTCTGAGCGTAGAAACTATTATTATAAATTACTCGTTAAATTAATAATATTATCTAATATCATGCAATAATTGTGTCCGCAGTTCGCATAAGCAGGAGATTGTAAAAATTATCGTTCAGTTACTAAGACTTGTTGTGACTGCTACAGGTCGTCTCGTATTTATGTTTGACATTTTTATCGGTCCAAATTTCATACTTATTGTTTACGTAAAAATTGTTTAATTATTTCATACATTAAGTGAGTGGAACATAACTTTTAAAACATTTCCAAAAAGAAATTAGTTTTGAAAATTTAGACTTGTGTTGTTTCTCAGTTAAATAAATATTTTTGTTACAAATATAATAAGAACGGTTTTATTAAAGCATCTAAAAATTTAACTAGAATTTAATTAAAAAATAGAATTTAAAAAATCTGAAAATAACTTTATTAGACCATTCAATTATGAAGTTCAAGCAGAATGAGCAATTCTGTAAAAAGTTATGGCTAGTAATTATTTGGATAGCCTATCTAATTAATTTAGTCTATATAATTATTTTCAAATTTGTATTCTGCTAAATTTTTATGTACTTTAGCAATACTGTCTTTTTTTTCATATGATAAGGTTTTAATGAGGAAATTTTGTAAATGTAATGACAGACTCTTCTAAGATTGTTATAAAATAACAAGTTGTATCTTAAGAATGATATTTAACTTTATAGTTGAAAAATTATATACAAAATAAAAAAAAGCAAACTCGTAATATTGAATTCCAATATACTAAAAGGATTCATTATTGATGATCGATTTCATTTTTCTTACAAAATATAACGTAAGGAAAACACTGTTGTTGACTTATATTTCTCACATGAATAACAATTTTGTAGATTTGGTATATTTAAATAAAAGAAAATATTTAATGTGATAACTGATGGAAATTTTGTATCTACCTCCTCTGATTCTGAATTCCCTAATATCTCACTTTTGATAAAAATTGACTTGTGTTGTTTTTCAAATGATTTAATTAATTTTTGCAAATTAAATCTTATACATATATTCAGTATATTAATGCAATTATATAATCATATATTTGAATAGTGCAAATGAAGTTAATATTATCACACATGCTTTATTATACATTCTATGATTAATATTCCTGAAGCATTAAGTATGTTAATTAAATCGTTGTATTTCAAACATTGAAATCTTTACAGAACATGTAATAAATGGATTTCGTCGAACTGCTTCACAGTTAAGATCGAAGGCTCCTTTGTTCCTACTTTTTAGCTTCCCTGCGAAGGAGACATCCCAAAGGAAGGGGTGCCGAGTAACGCTATCGCCCGGGGAGCCCTTTTATTGACGGTGATAAACATTTTTATGAACCCCATGCGAATTACTACTTTTTATAACTCCCGATCTTTCGAGCGTCTTCCTCCAATCCCCAGCGTTTCCTTCCTCAATGTCCTCGGAAAGTTTCTCCCTCTTTCAGGAATTTCAACATTTCACGAAAGCTTGATGTAGTCTTGATTGCGAAAGAGCTCTGACTTTAGAGAAAATGTAAGAATTTTGCGATTTAAATATTTACGAAATCGTAAGTCTAAAATTAAAGGCAAGATTCACGAATCTGAAGATCGCTGAATACATTAATATAACAATTTTCAACTTCTCGAAGCCTCAGATCCACAATGAAATTTGGATTCTTAAAACTTTGTACTTTTAAATCTTCTGACAAAAGTGAAGTAATCCCTGCTTAAAAGCTTGGGAATCTTCAGATTCCATCAGCAAAAAATCTTACAAAACTGTGGCGTCATTAGCAAGATAAAAGCTTGGTTCAGTCAACTTTGCGATACATGCGAGTTTTTGAGATCGCGGATTGTGGAATAATGATCGAGAAGAAACTGCATTATATTTATTTCACCAACGACGTTGTTGTAGCGACAGTGTCGCTGCCGTAAAACGAATGAATTCCATTTAATTCAACTTCATGACATGTAAAGCCTTGGTTTCCGGGATTCTTAGACACAGGTAGGATTATACTATGTCGCTGTCGTAGTCCAGACTCTGGCATGCACGGGGCGCGCGTTCCATATAATTGCGCTATAATAGCCATCGCAGATGTCGGCTCGTTAAATTGTTAATACGTCGGGGAACGGTCGGAAATTCCCTCGAAGTTAATTCTGCCTCTTGTAGAGCCTTCTGGCTCTACAAGAGGAGAAGTTTAAAGAAGTTTCGCTCTCGATCATTTGCTCATCAGAAATTAATAACGTCCACCGGACACACTCCACCCCGCTGTCTCCTGATCGATGGATTATCGATGGATTCTCGCTAATCCAGCCTTTTATCCCCTTAATGGCGAAGTCCGAAAATTTTTAACAAATTCGCACTGTTAAGAATGTATTAAATGCAGTTTTATAAACGTTTTAATATTTATATTTTAAATAAACTTAGATATAAAAATTGTGTTTATAGCATTCTATTTTTATTAAACATTTTTTAGTTTATTTACTTTATTATTTTTTATCGTTATAACACTAAAATAATAATAATTTCATTTTTTTTATATAAGTTTAAAGGATTATAAGAAACCATCGAAAAAAATAGGATATTTTTCAATATTATGTAAAATTTTTATTTTAAAGGATAAATAATGTTTTGAAAATATATATTTTTATAAAAAATATTGAGATGTAAAATTAGAATAAATAAAAGTAAATAAAACTAGGTTAAACAAAAAACGTAATAACATTCTCTAAATAAATGCGCATAGTACCTGTATAAAAGCCATAATTCAGCCTTAATAAATTATTTGAAATCAAAAAGAGTAAACAATTTTATTTTCAATATACTACTTACTTTTTTAAATATCAGAGAAAATTTTTAAAAATTTTATTTTTCATGAAGCATGCATACATTTGTATTTATAAATAGTGTTTTTCTGAAAAATTTCTTCTTTTTATTAAAACTTAAAAGAAAAATTAAAAATCTTTGTGCAAAAGTCTCCATGATGTGATGCCGAATATTATTAAAGATATTTCTAAAAATTTCAAGTTGATCGGATAAATTATGTTTGCATAATCGATGGTTATCTCTATGAAAAATGATATTTTGGGAAAATGCGTTTAAAGTTTAACAACACTTTTCAACGTAATTTTGTATCTTACTTTTTTTAACAAATATACATATTTTCAAAACAGAAAGACATTATATATTTATTTCTTTAAACTTTAAGTTTTATATACTGAAAATATTTTATTCACAAAGATCCTATAATCCTTTAACTATTTAAAATAATTTAAAATTTCATTCCGGTTCTAAACTTAATTGTTCTATAATTAAATAAATAAATAAATTTTGTTTCTCTATAAAATAATTAATTTCTACTTGTAATATAACTTTACATAAACCATCTTGAATACTTGAGTACTTATATAAAAAAATTCAGATTTTGTCGTGTAATTTTTCATTCATTGAAGTACATTTCTACTTTTTATAAAAATAATTTTACATCCAGGTATTAAATTATCCACCAAATTTTATATATATACTTTCAAATGCAAAATAGAACAATTTGCAATTTTTTTAATTTTTTCATTATTTTAGAGATAGGTATAAACGTTTGCGTTATCATAATATCGAATTATATCCAATTTGAGTCATTTTTAACCATTCCTCTATTGCCACTTTTCAACATATTATATTTATTTAGTTAAGTAAAAGCATGGAATTAAACAATTTAACTAAAAAAATGTGAACTTTTTCTTCAAATTTAGTTTATTATTTATTAGATGCATTAATATTAAACAAGAAAAATATATAAAGCCTATGTAAATTGTCGTAGTTACTAGTGTGTGAATTTAAATTATTGACAATAAGATTTGACTGTTACAAGTACGATTTTCAAAGCCGTTGAAATTTTTAATGGACGCATTACTTTCTCATTCCAAACTTATAACGCCAACAGCATTAATTAATATAAATACTCTGTTTCACGGAAAGAACAATTTTTACCAACACAACTTATTATGGTTTATTAAAATTGTATTTACTTTTGCAGCAAAAGAATTTTACTTTACTGCATCGGTTTCTGTGCTTGTCTTCATGCTCATATCTCAATTACAAACTGGAATCTGCTATTCTAGCTAACAAACGTAACCAGTCGCAACAAATCGCTCATCTGCGAGCAAATAGCACCGCAAACAGATGGAGTATTTCTCGTAAGTAAGAATCGCAGAGAATAGAATAAAAGACCTTATTTACGAGATTTTCGCTCTTGTTTGAACAAGAGGATGTTCTGAAGCTTAAGGATTCCATTCCATGTGAAAGGATTCCTCGAAGTCGAGACCCCAAAATTGGACTCCAAGATAAAAGTAAAATAAAATAAATTTGGACAATACAATTTCGATTATTTCTATTTAAAAATTATTTCTGGAACTTGATATTCGGATATGCAATGGCATTAACAATATTATCAGAAGTACCAAAATTTGTTTCTCTTATATTGAAATTACAGTTGATGGTTGAAACGCGTGCAACCGCGTCAAAAGTCATTCATGTATCTACCCGCAGCTAAATTTTTGTGGACTCTTATCTATAACGCCAGCAGCTAATTAAATTTAATTATGCTGCTAAAGTTTTAGATATTCATATGTTATAATTGAAATTTACCACACATATTTTTGTTGCTTCAACTAACCTTTGTTTTCCGTGTCACTTCAAAACTAAGTTATTTAATCACATACGTGAATTGATCGGATCTAGTTATTTTTTCAATATATATATATATATATATTACGTTAAAATAATAAATTTCGGCATACATGGAAGTCAAAAATAACAAAATGTCTTTTAACTTAAGAAAATTATTTAAATTTGAGCCTTTAATATTTAATAGTATATTCCTCGCTTGACTCTTTATCAAAAAGTCCTCTATGAAAGTGTGCAGAACTTTCGGGCTGCCTCCCTCAGTTAATCCCGATTCCTCATAATATGGAATTCTGCGTTTTCGCCATTGTTTGTGCAGTAAGTTTCCAGAAATTTCAGAATTTCTGAATCGGAGGAACTATAAGGATGACAGCCGACAGGGTGCAACGACCTGAGATCCTAGGATAGACAATGTGTAAGGAAGATCCAGGAAAGGAGAACATAGACAACCTCGTCTTGTCACTCACCGGTATCTCGGAGTCTGAGAGGAGGATGTAGGGTATAAGGACAGGCGAAAGTTTGTGGGAATATTGTAACGTAATAGTGTGTTACGTCTCAAACGTTCTCGCGTATAAATTAGCGAGGTATACCGCGATGGGCTTGTCGATATGTGCATTGCGATATCGTGCACGCACCAGTGCGGTCGGGTAGGTAATTAAATAAACGATGTACACACACTGGCGTTAAATTAAATTAATTATATGATAAATATGACTTTTCTCCCTGCTTTCGCTGGAATTATTTAACGCATATTGAAAATCCATGATAGCGTTCCAATTACTAGAGAGATGTATGTGCTGGACCGAAATTTGCGCTTGATATGAAGCACACTAAGCCAACGGAAATAGCTGTTTGGTATCGAAATTCGAAATATTAAGTATTTCTGTTACGTATTTTAATTATTTCAAGCCGGCCAAATCAATCTGAGAGAGAATGGACGATGGAAAAAGTTATTTATTTTACCGGAAATTGTTTTAGTCTTATTTTAACACAGGAAAATTCATTTTAATTTTGATCTGTTAAAATCACGATTTCTATTAATTAGAAAGTCTATTGAAAAAAGACCGAGGAATGTAACGGAGGAAAAAAGCACGCTGGACATTTTTCTTGAACAAAATTGGAGACCCTTTCGCGAGTGTGCGTATCATATTAAATGTCAATAATCGACGGCGATAGAGTAAATCAAAGTAAACGCTTGGGGTTTTCCAGAATCGACTTGGACCGTCTATATCGCAATTCAAATACGAATAACGCTTCGATGCGCGAGCGATTCCGAAGTTTTGTCGCCATTAATAATAATAAACGTCGCGACATCAATAATAATGCGTTCTATAACGGCGCTCGTCGACTCCGCGAAGCCAAACGCGAAGACAGGGGATGGTGGATGAAAGAAGGGCAGACTCCCCGGGGCACATACGTCTTCGCTTACGTTCAGCGCGTTATTTTATTACACCGCCCTAAATTTGCTCCGGAGTCGTCTACTCCGAAATTTTCCTCCCTTACGACAATCCACGTGACGCGCTGCTGCGATACTTCCTTTTATTATTTTTTAAAATTGCCTCTCTACAATCGGCTTCAAGTGTTACACTTAACTGCAAGATGCTTCCAGCTTTTAGTAGTTAATTTCGGGTAATTTTCAGAAATGAGAAACACACGAAAAATAGTTTTGGTACATATTAACTCTTTCAAGCTCAATGACTTACATAGTACAGTAGCATGCAGCAATATTGTTGCAATACTACATATTGCAGTGCAATATTGCATAGACATTGCAAAGACCTTTTTGTATTATTATTTCAGCAATGTTGCAGCAACGTTTCAAAAATATTGTGAAAAGATATACTTCATCAGCGAGGTGTACGCGCTACCGCCACGTAAGATAGAATAAAGGGTGCAATATAAAATTTTTCACCCACATTTTAATGAAATGATTCCTTGAAAAGGCGAGTCCCCAAAATTAAGTTCGAAGGTAAAAGTAAAAAAGATGTATTTTGACATTAACATTTTTGCCAAAATATATATTAATATGATAGTATCTGAAATATTATCAGAAACACCAAAGCATATTATATTATAATATTGTTGCAATATTGATTTATAATATTTCTAAAGGATTTTCGCATTATAGCAATGTTGCTGTAATCTTCTGTGCTGTGTCGGGGAACACATGTAGTTTATAGTTAATAATTATATATAGTTAATATTAACTCCAAGAAGAAGGTTGTGGGACTTTTAAAGACAAAAGTAATGAAATATAATCACAGATTGTTTTGAGCTTATTAATTTTTAAAAGTTTTGATTTAATAAAGATTGCAATATTTTTCACAACGTTCTTTAACTCTTTTACACGTCCAGCGAGACGTATAATAGCAATTAAAAAATGCGCGATTTTATTTTGTAAATATAACTGTTGTCCATATTGTTCAATATGGATATAATTGACTTTTATGATATTATGGTATTAAGGTAAATGTTCTAATAATCGAATATGTAACGATGCCGACATTGTTGAATTTTTTATGGATATAAAATTATGTAATTATATCATTAATTAAAATATGAAAAATTATAAATTTATTAATACAACAGACTCTGGAAATTTTTAATTGAGATAAATATAATACCAAAGGGTAATAAAAATAATAACACAAATGTAATTGTAATTGTGCAAATTAAAATGTACCAAGTTTCAATCCTTTATTGAATATAACATCGAATGACTCGATTCTCTTTGACACATTACACTTTTCTTTGTTTCTTTAGATCTTTACCGATACTTTTAATCTGTTATTTATCTAACGGGCTTGATATAATTTATAATGGATAGACATGTATTAGGTCTCGAACAGTAATTACGTTTTCTCTGCAGAATTTTGTACATGTATTAATTTACTGTACGGATTTATATTAAACAGAAATATATTTGTATTTTCAGAGCTCCTCTACACGTTTTCAATCTTTTCAGGTGAGTCACATTAAGACAATTGTTAATTAACCTATCTGTCATCATTAGTATTCGTCATATACATTTTCAGGAAAGTATTTTATCTCTTCTGATATTACAATTGTAGGGTACCACAGCTTTAGGATTTGGTAGCCCATTAGTGGCTTAACTATTGTAGGACTGAGGACGAATTACTGACTACGGAATTCTGTAACATGGTGCATTGAAGATGATTTCAAAGAGAATCGAAACGTTCGAAGTTACATGCAATAAAGGATTTAAAATTGGTACACTTTATTGCATATAATTTGCAATAAAAGTTGTGTGTAATTTTTACATTTACACACAACCGTGCTCTCATTAGCTTCTGATATTTATCTCAGTTCTAAAATATAAAATATAAAAGTATAAAACAATAAGTAGGGGAGAGGTGTAAATCGGACCTAGTTGCAGTTTTTGCTCTCTATAAGACACAAATAAAGTCTGATCATAAAACTGAAGGTGTTGTTGGAAAGATAATTTAATTCCCTTCATTTTTGCTTAAAACCATTTTGACGTATCTCTCATCTGTGTTGAACTATAAAGGAAAATGTAAAAACGTTTTTTCCGGTCCGATTTGGAACTACTGGTTCCAAATCGGACCACTCCCTAGTACAAATCGGACATTCTTATTTTTATGGATTTTTTGATAGAATTTTTTAATGTATTTTTGTTAGAATTGAGTAAAAACGAGTAATTTGGCGGTCAAGCATGAACATTTTATTTAGAAAAGAAATTACTGACAGTTTATATTATTAGAATAGAAATTTAAAAAAAACTCAATTAATCTGAGTCTGATGACTCATGATATTTAACTGATTTAATGTTCCTTGAACCAAATCTGGTCGGCTTGATGATTTTCCATTTTTTTATATAGAGAACAGCAAGCTGAAGCACTTGTATGTCTATTTTGTCTGTTTTTCGTTTA
>QKQZ01008533.1:0-11262 GCA_003595255.1 Solenopsis fugax | reverse complement strand
ATATAATGGCTTTTATTGTTTCTCATTTTCCAAAAATATTTCAGCTTTTAACTTTTCGGCTTTCGATTATTATTACATGACATATAATTGTTTTATCTTTGCCACATTTTATAAATCTTTTTTAAAACTTTGTATTTATTAAATGAAAAAGGAAATATATGTACTATTGTCTCTATTTCTTTTACAGATGGTTCATTACGTGTCTGCCTCAGCCTTGACATCTCAAGCTCATCAAACGCCATTAAATTCTAGAAATAATCCGGATCTCTTCGGACAACTTCTCCGAAGAGCTGGCGGAATGGGTGACATCCGTGATTGTCCGGTGAGTAAGGTTAAGCGACATTTCATAAATCTTTGATCAAACCGTGACTAACCCTTTAAGTCCTGCACGTTCTGTTGCGTTATATTCATCAGTTTCGTAGTTCACTCATAACATTGGATTTTAAATAAGATTATGTAGGCTTGACTCAGTCAAATACAAGTTTTATGAATACATTCTTTCCACGAATTTATATCCGATCCTAAACTTTCTTCCGAAAATAGGACACCAAGTTGATCAAAATGTGGTTATGAAATTATTATCATCGTTGTTGAAGATTTGATAGTAATATTATGGATTTGATAAAGCTATATAAATAAAAAATATATTTTTTTTGTTTCTCATATTCAGAGTTCTTGCGGTGCGAAAATTCAAATTTGTCGGACCTTGATGAATCGGCCGGAAATAGTATCCGTCGGCGTCGTCTGGGATAGCGAACGACCATCATTGGAGCATATCATGGATGTTTTTGCGACCGTGGGCACGTCCCTTCGGCTTAGTGATGTCTTCCACAGCGTGATAGATTCTCGATGGGGTGCCAATACCGTGCATAATCTTGTAGGAGTGGTTACCTATTACGGAAAACATTATTCTACATTCTTCTTCCACACGAAGTTGAAGGTCAGTGTTGCCTTCGTATCAACAGGTAGTTTTAGCTACAGCGGTTGAGTTTATCATCAATATGATGATAAAATAAATCTTTAGGTGTGGATCTATTTCGACGATGCCACTGTCAAGGAAATTGGACCTCGGTGGGATCAAGTCGTGGAAAAGTGTAGAAGAGGTCGTTATCAGCCTTTGCTACTCCTATACGCGACGCCTGCCGGTACACCTGTTAATACTGAGAACGCTCCAAAGACTGTTATTCCTTTTCCGAATAACAATGGCCTAAAGACATCCCCAAAGAACAGTGTGCGCCGTTCGATTACACCTAGTCCTGAAAAGCCATCCATCAATAGCACTGCCAGACGTGCCATCACACCTAATCCTGACAGTCCACCGCACCTCTACACTCAACGAAGCGTTTACAGCGATTATCAGAATCTCACTGACATTCAAAATAATATATTTGGCAATCAGGTACGTTATACATAACAATCAATATTTATAAACCTTTCATATAGATTTTTTCAAGCAAACGTATAGATTTAAATTTTTTAATATAAAAATAATATCACGCAGGGCGTAGACGCAGTTGATGGTGAAATAGAATCGAAGTATATTAGCCGTCGCGCTGTGGAAAATGTAATGCAACAACAGAAAAAACAGCAGATGCAGTTGACACGTAGCTTAAGCGTCGGATCGGCGCCGCAAGATGGTATCAGCATCCCTGACCATATGAATGTGCCTCGAAGACGGGATTCTGGTAACTGGTCCGGTGATCGGAACAGCGCGTCGTCAAGTTCGTCGACTACGATGGACAATACGTATTTGTATATTGTTAATAAAATGCAAAGGAACTCGGGCGTACCTAAAAGTCCCATCAGCAAATCCGGGGAACTTTCGAGCAGCAGCAGCGGTCATTACGACGCTGGTTATGATTCTTATTCTTTGTCCTCCACCGATAGTCTTCCACTTCAGCAAGGTTTAAAGCACAATTTACAGGTAATTAAAAGATGTTGACAAAATTGAAAATAAGAAAAGAGAATAAGACAAGAGTTAAGATTGTACAATAAACATCTAAATTTCTTGTTACAAGATTCGTGCATACTCTTTCTAATTTGAATATCATCTCTTATAGCTTGCTCAAATACCGGAAGGTTATCAACCTTCTTCCGGCGACGATTGCGAACGATTATGCAAAGAAACGGACGCTTTGCTGGATAAATCTCGTGCCGCCGAAGATGCTGGCGATCTTAACACTGCCGTCGCATTGTGCAGTGCCGCCAGCAATAAAGCTAGAGCAGCGATGGACGCTCCATACAATAATCCTCATACAATCACGATAGCAAGAATGAAACACAATACTTGCGTCATGAGAACGAGGAGTTTGCACAGGAGAATGCTGCAAGAACAAGTTGCCGTTAACGGTGACAAAGAAGGTAAGGAGAGAATCGAGATATCGATTACTTTAGTAAACTCTGCAGAATAAAAATAAGTATATGTCTGACATTGCGTTGCTTTTTTTCTTTCCAGATGGGGCGCTCGAAGGAAGACACTCACGAGAAAATAGTAAATCGAGCCAACACTCGAGACAAAGTTCACGAGATAAAGGTAATCACTCCCGACAAAATAGTCGGGAACTTCTCGTGAATGCACCGACAACAGTGGTAGATAAACCTGCTACGAAGAGTATCGAGATTTACGCTACTTTACCGAAGAAGAAGACTCTACGTAGTAAAGCGACAGCGGTGAACGTCATTGAGGACGAGGAATACATGTTGTATGATCGTCCAACACAAAGGACAGGCTTGTTTAGTCGTACGAAACGTTGTGAAGACGATAAGAAAGATAAGAAACGCGCGAGAAGTGAGGAGAGGAACAAGAACGTATCAAAGGATTTTTCGGTAGCACCATCTAGATTGTCACCATCTCCAAAAGGAGTAAAGATTGAGAAGCCGAAGGAAGTCGAGATTAACACAACTGTCGTCAGAAATACACAGGTCAACAATGCAGTTACGATTGAACAAAAGCAAGGCAAGAAACAACACAAGATACGCAGAAAATTGCTTATGGGCGGATTGATCAAAAGGAAGAATAGAAGTATGCCAGATTTACGAGAAGGGCAGGATGGCCAGACAAATGTGAATGTGGAAAGATCATCCGTCTTACCGAAACAATCAGTAGACGATTCGAGCGTTGGTCTAAAAGGTAGTGATGTAAATCACTCACTGAGCGGTTACTTGTCAGAGGGACACTTGGAATTTGCTGGAAACAACGGACCTGGAAATACTAGCAATCCAAATCTGGAGAGAAGCCGTTTGATGAGGAAGAGCTTCCACGGCAGCGCCGGCAAAGTGTTACACGTGGCGAAAGTGCCTCCGCCCCCTCCGCTCAGGACCACTTCTCAACTTAGCAAGTCTAAGTGTTCGGGCGAAGTGCACAATGAGCAGCAATCCGACAAAGCTGCATACCCTTTGCCGGACAATCGGTGCGCGCCCAACTTGTCGCAGGATCAAAACAATGTTTATTGGAATCATATGAATTCGAGCAGTTCACCTAATGTAACAAACAGGACATCGGATTATGTTGATTATTCCTCGGAATCGCATTCGCTTCCATTTCTACCTTCTTATAATGAACAGAATGCTAATATTTCTGGAGCGTGTCAAACGAATTATAATAATAAGCCTAGAATTCAGGATGACGTCGTACAATATGCTAATGGCATACTTTATGAGCCGACCTTCGTTGTCACTCGCGCGGACGTGCACAATGAGCAGAGTCCTCCTAAACAACAATTTCAACCGGATTCTTTACCACCTTATCCCGAAAACAGCAATATTTCTCATTCGCGACAACCGAGCGAGGACTTTCCACCACCACCGTATCCGTCAATCCATTCGGTATCACATTCGAGACAAACCAGTGAGGATTTCCCACCACCGCCACCACCGATCGACGAGCCGACTCAACTTCAAGAGACTCAACAGATTCAAGTTTCCGTTCAACCGCAACAACGTGCGCAGCAATTGGAAGTGCAGCAGATCGGTAGCTTGTTAACTCAGTTGCAAAATAAAAGGGAGCAGATCTTAACCGACGATTCAAATAAAGACAAACGAATGCAGGAGTACGAGGATGACGAGAAGTCTTCGAGCGAAACGTGGTTGAGGGAATTACAAGCTAAACAAGCAGAGAGGAAAATGAAGAGACAAGGACCTTTAAATCAAGATATTCCAAAAGTTAGCAATCCGTCGAGGCCGACGATTCCAGGACCGACTATCGCTAGAAGAACCAGCGATTTAATGATGAATAATCTCGGACAGAGTTATGATCAAGGTCGTGACGTTACGGACTGTCCGAGAGTCGCTTCTTCGGTAAAAGACATGGCCGCTAGATTTGAACAAATCAAAATGCAACCTGCCTCAAAGTCAGACGCAGATGTAAAACCTCAAACTAAACAGAATGTAAATGGCCCGATACTAATATCGGATATGCTTCAGGAAACATCATTGATGGAGTGTTCGAAATCAGCTAAATTATCTATTGAGAATACCGGAGTCTTCACGAAGACAGAAACTTCAAATTCTCAAACCGTTTTAAACTCTAGTTTTGACTCGAGTTCCAGTCAAAATAGTTTTATCTCCATGGTGCCGTCAAACGAGTCTGTTCAACAGAGCGAATTAAATGCGGCGATGTTATCCATGTCCTTGACACTCCCGCATGAGAATGGTTTGCCTATTGATTGTCCGGAAGACGACATCAGCGAAGTGGCGATGCAGAACACTATACAAAACACAACAATACTGCCAAGCGAGGAGGATATTGCGCCACGAAAGGTGAAACGGCGAATTGGGAAAAAGAAAAGCGTATCATTTTGTGATCAAGTGGTACTCGTTGCAACAGCGGAGGATGACGAGAAGGATTCGTATATACCCAATCCTATTTTGGAGAGAGTCCTGCGCTCTGCGATGAATAAACCAGAAACTGCTCAAGTACTGCGAGAAATTAGAAGTCTTCAGGAGGCAGAGACGATTCGCGAAAACACTGCCGCGAAATTCCAACAACAGACTCTTCCTTTAAAGAGCGAAGCCGATAGCGTGCCAGCGACACCTTTCCAGGATCAACTGAGGTGCGTTAATCCAAGTCCAGACACCATTAAACCAACGTTTGGACGACAGAATTCAAACGATTCGATCGGATCACTAACGGATAAGAAGTCTTCCGGATCTTGCGGAAATGAAGGCAAAGACGTAGTTGATCGTAAAGAGACCTATGCTGGCGTTTCCATGAACACTTCGAAACCGACGTCTTATTCACCGCAGCTGCAACAGCAGATTAGATACAGTCAGAATGGCTACACGCAGTATATGCAATCGGTATATCCGCAGACTCAAGCGTCCCATCCAAGAAATCAGATTATTCCTTTATCGCAAACTCAAAAGCCAGCTAGCCCTTACCCGACGCAAATGAATGGACAATATATTCAAAATGGAATGCAACAGACGAAAATATTATCTCAGAAAAACGGCTATGGAACATATTATCAGCAGCAATTGCACAATCAGTTGGAGCAGCAGCATAATCAAATGAACAAGCAAGTGACTGTTCAACCGCAGCAGAATACTTTGAATCAAAGAATACCTTCTCACAATGCCAGCCCGATAACTGTTCAGCATTCGCAGCAGCAATTTTATCCGCCTAATCAATCGCCGAGTCCATATCAAAGTCAATATTCTCAAAGTTCCTATCAGGGTCACCCCTATCAAACAGTTCTTCCGCAAAATAGAGCGAGCCAACCGCAATATCAGCCACCACCCAACCCACTTGTGTCCTATCAGCAGCAACAGCAACAAAACGTACAGAACTATCAGCAGAGACATGATAATTACCAACGCCAACTATCATCTCAAAAGATAGAGCAACAAGGTCCTATGGTGCCTAATCAGACGTATCCCAAGACTTTGCAGAATGGTCAGATACAACCGAATGTCAAGTATCCGCCTTATCAGCATCCTCCGCTTTCCAAACAGATGCACTTTGCGATGTCCACTGCGAAAGTCGTTCCCATGATCACGCAACCTCCTTTGCAAACACCAACAGGCATTGCAACTACCGTAAGAGCACTCGTAACACCCTGTAATCTCTGCCGGAAGAGAAATGTGCTCGAGCCAGCATTATATTGCACGGATTGCGATTTTTACATGTCGCGTTTTCGGCCAACTAACAAAACCACTTGAGTTGTTCCATGTGGTTTCGTCGAATGTTGAGCCTCTCTGACGAAGAAGTAGTATCATCTTCACGTGATGAATTACTTATCGTGTCAATAAGTAACAAATTATTGATGTATTTCGCGAAAGTCTGAAATATTTGTATTTTCTATAGATGCATTGTATTACAATTTAAATGATCTGCGATGTATACAGTCGCAAGAACACCGAAAACAATACTCACTTCTTGCATGCAATTCAATGAATTTTTACATAGCCACATAAAGTTAAATGTAAAATTAAATATATAGTCAATAACTTTTAAATTACATTTTAAAAAGTATCGAACTTTTAATAAAGTACCGAAATATAAATATTATTTATATTATTTTGTATAAATATTAAATAACTTTTGATTGGAGACCCTTATTGTGCAGCTATTAGTTATCCTCGTGTACAATTTTATTGATAGAGTCTTACTTTCTATAATCTATTATTTGTAGAAAAATTGTACTTAATTTTATCTTTTAGACATATTTCGATGTGCTTAATAAATTAGGTTATTATTGTAACAGGCGTAGACTCTAACATAACATTATCAATCATCCGCTAAATATTTTTATTTTATAAAATAGCTCATCAATGTATTTAAATTGCGTTATTCATATCTACAGTACATATTTTTATTTGTACATAGGTAAATATGATCACGCTTCTCTCATAAGATCAGCACAACCAATAACTCATTTCGTAAGTTATAATTGAGTGAATCACATTTTCCGTTTCTATGTAATTGCATATTCTATTTTATTGTGGAGATAAGAAGTTGAGAATTGTGATACTAGCCATGCTATACATAGAATTTATCTCGTTAGGATAGAAACTATTTCAAATTATGAGAGAAGAATGAAGTAGGTGAACTTGATCTCTGAGAATGCGTGGAGTTTATTTTATGTTAACAATTTTTAAAGTTATGTTATGTGTATTAGTATACATCGCGTTACATTGTATTACTTTACTTACTTTTAAATGCTAAATCAATGTACAAATGTTCGATTTTATACTTTTTGTATGAGTATTTTGTTTTAAAAATACTTTACTTTTACTGACATAATAAAGTCCCCTTGCGATATCATCTGATTGACAATTTATTTTATTTTAACCACTAATTCAAATCGGTAATGAAAAAAATATATATATTTAATCCATAGTTTATATTAATATAAACTATGTAAACTCTGTGCCATCTATGTAAATAATAATCAATGGATCATAGAAGATTCACATTTTATCAGAAATAGTGAGTTATATTTTATATAAAAAATTTTTAATACTATATATTTTTATTTTATTAATATTAAAGTCACAGATTATGTTCTACCAAACGAAAATAAATTTAAGTAAAATGAAAATTGTAATTTATTTTAATTTATTTAAGTTTGCGCTTTAGAGTTCCGGAATATTTTTCATTTAAATGGACTCAACTGAATTGAAATATGAAATGCTCTAGTCATTATTTTGAATTCGGATGAATTCATGTCCCCATTATATTATTTTTGGATTCAAAAATAAATTGAAATACGAAATAAGCTATTTATTAGAAGAGAAGAGGGTAATATGGCACCCATTTTCATTTTATTGAATAACTTTGTTTATAATTAACATTTTCTATTGAAACTTGAACGATTACATTCGTCAAAGTGTTGTTTAACAGATTCTATACTCAAAGTAATGAAATATTCATTAATTAGGAAATGATTTATAAAAATCTAATGCACTGCATAATCGGTAGAAGAAAAAAAGTGGTTGTAATATGGCTATCCATAAAAATAATTTTAAAAAATTACTTTAGTTTAAAAGAAACCTTGTGTACAAGGTTTCTGACACAGTACCTTGNAAAAATAATTTTAAAAAATTACTTTAGTTTAAAAGAAACACACACAATACCTTACAAAATTATATATTTTTAATTTTCCATTGTTCAGAATTTTCCTGCGTTCAGAAACTTTAAAATATCATTGAAAATTTCATAAGAAATATTATTTTATCCTTGTTTAACATTAAACAACAAGCATAAAATGATGTCTCTAATGTTTCTAAACACCGCCCTCTAGAATGACATTCGATTTATAGAAGAAATATTTCGATATAAAAATTTCGCTGATAAAACCATATTAACAAAATTCCATGTTATTGTTTTAACTTTGTATAACTCGAAATGTGTATAGCCGAATAAAAAGTTAAATAACAAAAAAACACTCGAGTGTAATTAAAAGTATGTGTAATTAAAAGTTAAAAGTGTATCTTGAAAAAGTTTAGAAGTGCTCAAAAGTAAAAATGCTTTATAACAATTGTCAGTTATTATGTATTGGTATATTAACATCATTAAAAAACGATGGACTACTAAACGAATATTTCTATAAACATTTGTTAGAATACGTCACCTAATAATGGAGATAATAGGAGTAATCATATTGTCGACAGTAGCCATAATACTCTCTTCTCCTCTACTTTTTAATTTGGATAGATTCGTATCCCCATTATATTATTTTTGGATTTAAATGAATTGAAATACGAAATGAGCTATTTATTGTATTGAATTCGGATGTATTTATATCATATACATATTATTAGTCTGTTCGAAAATGGATTTGGTTAGTACTAGTAAAAATAATGCAATTGGTAGAAATAAAAATTACTGGCTTTGCGTTTTTTGTTTCTTCCAGTAAAACCAGTAGACGATCCCAAATAGTCCAAAACGTAAAGATTTTCAAATTTAAAATTGCGGACATTTCAACATTATCGCAAACTTGTAGTAACATTACAGAAATCTTTTGTAACTTCCATACAATATTACAATGCTTCAATGTAAAATTTATGCAATGTTTCTTCATCTTTCAGTGCTGGGTTATGAGTTATGATTCTAGTCTTTACTTTTTATAATAAATGTTACATTAATGATTAATATTATTAAAATATGGATTATTATAATAAAATAATATGCATTATGAGCACGATTGTACACTTCTTTTGGTACTTGCATAATGTATTCTAGAATTGTCTCAAATAGTCCAATAAATCGAAAAGATAATTTTTAGATTTAAAAGCATATTTGTAATTGATTTTTTATGAGTCAAAAGTTTAAAGTAATGGAGACATTTGTACAAATCAAAAGTATCTGTTTACATAATAAACGGAACAATAATTGCTTGATTTAAAATTACTCGATGATGCAACAAATGTAGAATATATTTTACAAGTACAATAATAGTATCACTGTATTATAATAATCCATATTTTAATAATATTAATAATATATTTTAATAACATTAATCATTAATACATTTGTTTTAAAAAGTGAAGATTAGAATCATACCAACCCATACAGTACTGAAAGATTGCAGAACAACATATTGCATAAACCTTACATTGAAACATTGTAAGATTGCATGGAAACTGCGAAAGATTTCTACAATGTTACAAGCTTGTGGTAATGTTGAAATGTCCGCAATTTTAAAGCTGAAATTAATTTTTCTGACGTTTCGGACCGTTTGAAATCATTTCGATTGTCTATTAGTTTAAATGGTGAAAGAAACAAAATAAAATGTCAGTAATTTTCACTTCTACCAAGTGTATTACTTTTACTGGCAATAATCAAGCTTATTTTCGAACAGAGGGTATATTATTTTTAGATTCAATTCGAAAAATCTGAAGCGCAAATTCAGAAATATCGAAATAAACAAATTTCTATCCATTTTAATTAATTTTTGTTTGGGGTATTAACAATTTTATAACTTATAACTTTTTCTATATTGAGTCTTAGCAAACACCAAGTTACATGTAATACAAATGTTAGTTGTAATTTCCCACTCAACACCGTAATTATTATATACCATGTAGTACAACATATTACAAAGAATACCCTGGTATATAATAATTACGTTGTTAAGTGGGAAATTAGAACCAACATTTGCATTACATATAACTTGGTGTTTGCTGGGATAATTCAGTTTATAATAATTTATGTTGCTTGTATTGTCTGCAGGAAAAAGATTCATGTAAACATAACATAAACAACATGTAAATAATCCTTGTAGACGTAATTTTAAAATTTACGCGGCTTCAGTAAACGAAAATAAATTTAAATGAATTGGAAATTTATAATCCATTTTAATTCATTGAACATTTTAGATTAAAAAATAACAAGTTTACATTATTTTAATCTTTATGTCATGGATTGCGTAAGCCGCAAAAATTTTTTTTGGATTGAAAGAATATGAATGGCTTTATTTCAATCCGGTTTCATGGATTAAAATGGATCACATAATCCGCATAATTTTTTTTTAATTGAAAGAATAAGAATTCCAGTAATTTCAATCTCATTTCATAGATTAAAATAAATTCAAGGAATTCCTAAACTGTTTTTTAATTGGATTGAAATAAATTTAAAAAATCGAGAATTTGGATTCGATAATAACCAACCGAATCCATTTCTATTCATTTGATTCCATTTGCTGGGGCACAAATCTTATTCCTTATTATAGCACGGCAGAGAATCACAAAATTGTGGTCGTTACCTACATTATTCATTGTATGTACAATATTAAACACGCGCGTATTGTCATTTCTAAATCATACATATGCGCGCATATGCCATTGTAACAAAATGTAAAACATTTATAAAGCTACTTGCATAAATGTTCATCGAGCAATTCTCTCTGCTTTCAGCCGATGGTAAGTCGAAGAGCGCGCGCGTAGACAGATGTCGCCTGCGCCGCTGCTACCGGACGAAAGGTGACTGACGACCGTCCGCACGGTCCCGGCGCAGTTTCCCGCGCTCGCCACGTCAGCTGATTGGCGCTTCGGCGCAGTCGTGAGATGTCAACTGCTGCACGCAGGTGGTGCTCGATTCGTAATGGCGTATGACGGCTGAAGAGCCACGGGTGCGAAACGCGCACGGGTGCTCGAGTTTTCGCGTATCCGCCAAGATCGGAGTGGTGATTAAGTGCCGCGGCGCGTTGCACGTGTGTCGGTGTGTCGCGGTAAAATGAGCGCGTCGACTGGCGTGCTGCCGTCGTACCAGCGCCTCGCGAACGGCGTACCGGTGCCGTTGTTCTCGAGACGGTCCTTCCG